>JAJTUV010003168.1:0-70674 GCA_021653895.1 Mastomys natalensis
CCTCTCTGGTATTCCTGAGTTAACACTTTCTAAATCTACATTTTATCTTTACTATCCTGTTTTCTTCTGGGCAGCCCTTTCTTTTTATTTTTTTTTATTGGAAATTTTTTTATTGGAAAATTTTTTTTACATTTCAGATGCTCTCTCCTTACCCCATTTCCCCCCTCCCTCCCAGGAACTCACTATCCCTTCCCCCCTCCTCCTGCCTCCACTTGGTGTACCCCCCCACCCTCCCCCCGTACCTCACCTCCCCACCCTCGAGTATCCCCCCCCACGACGTCCAGCCTTCATGGGACCAAGGATCTCTTCTCCCACTTATATATAGCTCCCTTGCATATATAGCTGGAGCCATGGGTCCCTCCCTAAGTGCTCCAAGGCTGGTGGTTTAGACCCTGGGGTCTCTGGTTGGTTGGGATTGTTGCTTTCCTCATGGTGTCGCGAATCCTCTCAACTCCTTCAGCCTTCACTCTATCTTCTCCATTGGGAACCCCATGCTCAGTTTAATGGTTAGCTGTGAGCATCTGCCTCGGAGTATGTCAGACTCTTGCAGATTTCTAAGGAGACAGCTATATCAGGCTCCTGTCAACATGTACATCCGGACATCCACATCAACCTCTACCTTTGGTGACTGCACATAGGATGGATATCCAGGTGGAATGGTCTGTAGACGGTCCCTCCTTCAGTTTCTGTCCTGCACTGTGTCTCCATATTTGCACCCTTGAGTATTTTGTTACTCCTTCTAAGAAGGACTGAAGCCTCCCTACTTGGTCATCATTCTTCATGAGCTTTATGCAGTCTGTGAGTTGAATCTTGGTCATTTAATCTTTGACAAAGGAGCTAAAACCATCCAGTGGAACAAGGACAGCATTTTCAACAAATGGTGCTGGTTCAACTGGAGGACAGCATGCAGAAGAATGCAAATCGATCCATTCCTATCTCCTTGTACAAAGCTCAAGTCCAGGTGGATAAAGGACCTTCACATAAAACCAGACACACTGAAACTAATAGAAGAGAAAGTGGGGAAGACCCTCAAATACCTAGGCACAGGGGGAAAGTTCCTGAACAGAACACCAATGATCTATGCTCTAAGATCAAGAATTGACAAATGGGACTTCATAAAATTGCAAAGTTTCTGTAAGGCAAAGGACACTGTCAATAGGACAAAACAGCAACCAACAGATTGGGAAAAGATCTTTACCAATCCCACATCCAGTAGAGACTAATATCCAATATATAGAAAGAACTCAAGAAATTAGACTCTAGGCAACCAAATAACCCTATTAAAAAATGGAGTAAGGAGCTAAACAAAAAATTCTCAACTGAGGAAATGCGAATGGCCGAGAAGCACCTAAAGAAATGTTCAGCATCCTTGGTCATCAGGGAAATGCTAATCAAAACAACCCTGAGATTCCACTTCACACCAGTCAGAATGGCTAAAATAAAAAACTCAGGTGATAGCAGATGCTGGTGAAGATGTGGAGAAAGAGGAAACTCCTCCATTGTTGGTGGGATTGTAAGATGGTGCAACCACTGTGGAAATCAGTCTGGCGGTTCCTCAGAAAATTGGACATATCACTACCTGAGGACCCAGCTATACCACTCCTGGGTATATATCCAGAAGATGCTCTAACACATAACAAGGACATATGCTCCACTTTGTTCATAGCAGCATTATATATAATAGCCAGAACTGGAAAGAACCCAGATGCCCTTCAACAGAGGAATGGATACAAAAAATGTGGTACATTAATACAATGGAATATTACTCAGCTATTAAAAACAATGAATTTGATAAATTATTATATAAATGGATGGAACTAGAAAATATCATCCTGAGTGAAGTAACCCAATCACAAAAGAACATATATGGTATTCACTCACTGATTATTGGATTTTAGCCCAGAATTCTGGGCAGCTCTTTCATAGGGCCCACTTTCCCTTTGCTTCTACATTTCGGCCACCTCACCTCCTGCTCCTTCTTGGCATGGTTCTTCCTATGCCCCTCTCATAGGGAAATCCCTTCTTCTCTTCCCCTGCCCAGGAATTCTAAAAGTCCCTCCTCTTTCTCTCTGTCCAACCATTGACAGTTGGCAGCTTTATTTCCCAATCAGAGCCAACTGGGGTTAGACTTCTTTTAACCTACTTGAAGGACATTGCAAACAGGTTTTTGGATAACACAATTAACATGAAAATACAAGCTGATACAGTTTGGTTTTGTCTTTTATTGTTTTTATTTTGTTTTTCAAAAGAGAAAAAAAAAAAAAAAAAAGAAGGAAAGTGGTGTCACCATTTGGTGTCAACCATAATGTTTGATTTGGGCTTACATGAACATAGCAGTTCACCAGTTGTTCTTGGTTTTTGAAAATAGGTTTGCTTGTTGACTGTGCATTTTCTAGGGCTACTGTGGAACTCCTTGCTCAGATTGCAAAGTATTTCAGTGAACTTTAGACATTATGGAAATGTGTGGGTACATTGACATTGTTTCTAGTTTGCAGTTCTTGAAACATTTTAATCTATAAGATCTACAGTAGGAAAAAAATGTTTCCTTGTGAAATTCATTTTGAATTTTGTCATTCTAAACATCTTGTACTGGAGAGCAGTAACACATATGTTAAGACACAAGACGCTGATGTTAATTGTAACCTTAACATGGTCCACTATCTCTTATCCTCCTAATGGTAGTATTTATGTAAGAACAATTTTATCCATATTGACAAATAGAACCTGAAGTTACCAGCTTGGTAGATTGTGTAAGGATATCTGAAAAACAAATGAATGCATTGATTCTGATTTTAAAGTTCGTGTTTATGAATACAGGGGTTCACTATATGATTGAAAATTGTGTTAATCTTAGTGAATTCATGTTCGTTTTACTACTGAGTTGATGTTCAGCATCTTGAGGAGCAATGCAACAATAGCATGTGTTTAGCTTTATTTAACCTACCGTTTTTCAATGGATCTGGTTTCAAAGCATTGAAGAACTGTTGCATGGAGGAAGTTCTAAGCAATGCTGAACAAGTTATATTATTACTGATGAGGAGCAGGAAGGGAGTAGCTCTTCCACATTTCTCTGGCTAAATAGAGTAAGTCTGGAATAAGTCTTCGGACTTTTTGAACAAACCTTCCCTCACTGGCTTCCACCTTGTGTCTGGCATAGGCAAGAATAAGGAAGCAAAACACCTGCTGTCCTGGCTGCTGTGGAGTATCACAAACCTTTGTATAAATATTCTGTGCATCCTGCAAAGAAAACAAGTGTAATTTAGTTGAGTCACAAGCTTGAGTGAAATAACAGCATGTTGCTGTTATTGTTTAGTCAATTAAATTGTCCTCTGTACTTGTAGGATCTGTTCTGCATTTAATCCGAGTGAGCTACCACTCTGGCAGTGTGGTTGATTTCTTTGCTTCAGATTGTCTTACTTAGCACAGCTAAAGATTTGAGAGCAAGCACTGGACGACATGATGATAAATTGTTGGGCCTTACTAAAGACTCAGAAGTCCTAAGGTCCTGCCAGTGACAGATGGTCTGTCCTTACTCATGGCTCGTCTCCCTGACAGGGCTTGATTCCTCTGTCACCTTCTTTTTAGTGGAATTCACTTAAAGTAAGCTCAGCCTTGTGGAAGGTGGAAGGTCTCCTTTGTTATAATTACATTGCTCAACGTAGAAGTGGACTGGGCTCCACAGCGCTGCGCTGCATGTGGGACATGCTCTTTCCACACTCCTAAATACCCATGTCTAATGCTGAAAAAGACTTAAGTGGTGAGAATATTCAAAACAGATTACCGAGGAAAAATCCCTATTTCCATGTCACCTGTTACTGTGTGGAGTTCATTGCTGTTCCTGCTGGATAGCTTTGCTCCGATTCATTTGCCTTTTCCCTTACAGCTTGCTGTTTGCTCTGGGTCTCCAGGAGGGATGTAGTCTCTTAGGCAGCTTTTCTGAGTCATCATGAAATAAATGCTTTTACTGAATTATGACTACTTTCCTATTTTATTATAACCTCAGATTTTTGATGTTTTGTTTAAAAAGCACAATTAGAAGTTACTAATAATCCACACAATGAGCCCTGAGAATTGTAACAGTAATGTACTTGGATATGAGAGAAGTTCTATTATTTAAAAAAAAAAAAAAAAAAACAAAAAATCGCTGTATGTGAGGAGGGGAATTTCAATCCAGTTCCAGTAAAGTGTGAGCTGTGCTTTTTAAGTAAGAAAGATGAGAAAAGACATATAATACGTCTCTAGTTCTAAATGAAACAAAACAAGAACAAAAATTTGACAAAAAGTACTTTAATGGAGCAGGGTTTATTTTGATGCAGAGTTTAAGAAACAACACAGTCCACTTCGAAAAGAAGCCAGAGTGGAGGAAGCATGGCAGCCAATGAGGATGTATCAGATGTCAGTAAACAGAAATGCACAGGGGAGGGGGCGGTGCTGCTGAAGCCTGGTGCTGCAGAAACCAGAAGGGGCATCAGATCCCTTGGACTGGGATTAAAGGCATTAAAGGATTAAAGTTGCAATGTGAGAGCTCACTGGTGGCAGTGTAGACTCTTAATTTCTGTATTGTCTCTCTGGACTCCCACTATGTATTTAGATCAGTACAGCTTTATATTTATTTTTAAAGCATGGAATCCCTTAGTGGAGGCATAAAATTCTGTGTTCCCAGCCCATGGGATGGTGTTGCATGGATTCATGGCAGGTCTTTCCAGCTTAGTTTAGCTTTTGGGAAACAACCTCATAGATATACCTGGAATGTGTTTCCTTGGTAAGTATAAATCCAATCAAGTTAATAATGAGAATATATCATTGGAGAAAAAAATCTTTCTTAAGTGAATTGTATTATAACTATACAAATAAATACAAAGAATTTAGAAATTCTAGGATGCCCCGAAATAATTAAAATAGTTATGTCTTAAAAATCTAGAATTTGGTCCTTTAACTCAGTAATGCCACTAGTTTGACAGCATTACTGAAACTTAAGGGATATTACATGGAAACAGTGACCCGACCCGTGGGTCCAGGGGGTCGAGGGGGACCTCACCTGAAAAGGAACAGGGTTGAGAGAAGGGATGGAAGACCAAGCAAAAGGAATCTTGTCAAGGTCTCACTTTAATGCAGAAGAGGCTTACAGATATACTCTTAGGCAAGGGAGGAGAGGGGACAAAGAACAGGGTGGGGAGTCTATCAACTCTCATAGGGTCAGTCATCCGGTGAGCATTCTGTGGTTTGTCCCGGAATGTCCCTGGGCAACAGTTCTTTATGAACAGGAAATTCTTTCTTAGCTGAAGGTCAGGTTCTCCCAAAAGAGGCAGTTATTGCCCTAGACCATCTTACTGTCTTAACCAACTCCCCACAAACGCCAGATGTTCTTTAAGTTCCTGAGACCTGAGACCGAGAACGTCCTTTCTTAACTTGTATTGACTAGGCTTCCCAGAACAGCAGGTAATTTCCTGAGGTTCTCTTAGGACAGCAGGTAGTGTCTTAGATTTGGCTCCTGACAAAACGGAATAATATTATTAAAAGTATTTAAATTATCAGGTAAACTAATGTGGATATCCAGTGGTCATTTGTCATTCCTTAGGGACACTTAGCTCCAAAGTTGCTTGTTTTTAAATGTGTCTTAAGAATGAGCATTGTCATCTGGGGCTGCTAATCTGTGAGAAGGATAGCAATTGTTACCCTGCTTCTCCTTTAACTCACTGGTGGGTTTCAGCCTCTGTGATAGCACAGCCAGCTGTGCCTTCTTCTATAATTCAAGTCCTCATTCACGTTCCTAAGGTCCAGACTGTTGACCTCCACACTTTTTCTGCCCTTTTCAAACTGTCTTTCTGTATTAATAATCAGTTTAAAATATTGTCTTCTTTCAGTAACGTTCAGGTCAAAAATATCCAAGAATCCATGTGATCTTATAATTAATTCATGAACAAATTAACATTGACCTAACGAAATCCTATTCCTCTTTCAGTGGACATTTCTCCAGATAACTTTTTGTATGTATTATAGCTTTTTTAAAGTGCTTCTTTGAAATATGGCACTTCAGTATTTCATGGATTTATATATATAAATATTCTTTATTGTATGAGTAAAGGGACAGGGCATGTCTGTCTTTTTATTACTAAGTATCATTCTAATAGCAATTGATTTCTTCCTACAAAGAAAAATGCACTTGTAGAAGGAAGTCTCAAATATTTAATGCACTAAAATGTCCAGCATGATTTCAAATCAAGTCTTTATCAAGTCACAGAAGCTCCAATTGTGTTAGTAATTATGTTAATTGAAGTTTAAGGTTGTAAAGAAGTACAAGCCAGGTATTAGTATCAATGTTTTACTTTAGACAAGAGATGCTGAATTACTGTAAAAAGTAGACCCAAAATATAATGTCTCATATTATCTCAGTGTGACAGCAGGAAATGTGAAGAAAAGTTATTTTCTGTGCCAGAGACATTGTGACTTTCTAAGTATTCCTGGGCATGACACAGTATCCACATGCTACAAGGTATAGTGAGCAAGCACAAACAAGTGTTCAGAAACACACAGACATTAGTATGCAGGCACAGGCACACTGGTTTGGAAGTGTCCTGCATCACTTCTGCTCACATTATCTGGGCTGGAATCAGAGATATGGTTTTAAATAAAAAAATATGAAACTAGTGAATTTAAACCAGTGTCACAGAGGAACAGTAGAGGACTTGTCAGTTTGAAAGCTAGAAAGGGAGGTTAAAAGACACAGTCTTCTATAGTACGTGAAGCATATGGATGGAATAATCCAACATACTCAAACAGAGGGTCACACCTATGGCAAAGAGAGCTCAGCTAATGTGAAAAGGGACTGATTTGTTATCTGCAGTAAATGTTGATAACTTTTTCCTAGTTTCAAATTTATACTGCTAAAATGATTTTGTATTGTAATACTCCTGAAGGTAGGGAGGAGAGGAGAGTACAGAAGAGTTCTTCTCTATTATTTGTGAGGAACATGGACTACATCATGGTCTAGGATGAGATTCTTGGTCATGGTTTGAGATGACTTGGTTGCATCATGGTGAGGGATGAGACATGGTAGAAATGAGACATGATCTGGATGAGATGCTTGCCTCATGGTCTGGGGGAAATATATCATAGTCTGGGATGAGAACTTGCATCATGGTCTGAGATGAGATGGTTGGGTCTGAGATAAGACACTTGCATCATGGTCTGGGATGCTATGGTTGCCTTTCTTCTTTGTGGAAGTTCCTTACTGTTTTGTGTTTTGTTTATTTCAAACCATGGTGTAAAATATTACTTTCACTTTCTTCACAAGCTGTTTATGCAATCATTTAGTAGTCCCTCAGTCCTACAAGAAAATAACTTTTTAACAATATCTATATGCAATGTACAGTTCTCCTCCTTGGATTTTATTTTCCCCTTGGATTTTCTTAACCTGTCCACACGGCACAGATTATTATAAGAAGGGCAATTTTACCTAAATTACTTTTTCTCTCATGCCACTGATATTTAGAAGTGTTTTCAGTCTGTACTAGCTGTGACTTGGCCTTAAATTCTTTCTAACCCATATTTTAAGTCTCAGGTTTTCCCCATATGTACAACCATTTTGCCGTTTTATACTATGATAGTTTTTTCTAACACCTAAATGTTGGCTTTATATCTTTTTAAATTCTGATGGTATTTCAATGTATTTTCTAATGCTTTTTATGGTTATTAAATCATTGATATGCCTCTATAAATATTAATGATGAAAATTAAAAATTAAAAAAAGAACTTTGCTATTACTGATATAAAGTTAAAAGTACTTTTTTTCTATAGTTAAAACAGGACATTGTTCCATGTGATATCCTCAATAAAACTTTTTACCTAGATTCTGGAGAGATGGCTCAGTGGCTAAGAACACTGATTGCTCTTCCAGTGGTCCTGCGTTCAATTCCTAGGAACGACATGTTGGCTTACAACCATCTGTAATGGGATATGATGCCCTCTTCTGGAATGTCTGAAGAGTGCAACGATGTACTCATCACATACATAAAATAAATAAATATTTAATTTTTTTTTAAATTTCACCTCTGATTATGTTTATATCCTAAAAACAATAATGATAAACTTGAAAGTAAAAAAGAAGTCTTCATTTTCGTCAATATTTGTAATTCATATTATTCAGCAAGTACATGGGATTCAGATGACGTATTCAAATAAAATATATTGAAATAGTATGACATATCAATATTAAAAATAAGTAAAATAATTATATATTTGAATTGAAAAAAAATCTAACAGTATAACAAACGTGAATACAATTACATTTCTTCTTATTCAATACACCTTTGAAGCAATGTTTCTTCTCAGGACAAAGACAACCCCAAATCCAGTTTACACTTTGAAACATCCTTGGTAGTTCTTCATGGAAAACATTTATGCTTGAGATGAAATCTAGTCTATAAATACCACCACTAAAAGTACAGTAATAATTTATTACACAGAAGCCTCACTAGTTATATGCTCTTTGCATGAACTGCAAGAACATGTTTTTAGAAAATGTGTAATAATATGTACAGTGAAAACCTTGTTACAAAAGCAGCACCTATATATATAGACACACACACATACAAAAGTATACACAATCACAAACACGCATACAGACATATAAACACACATGCACACACACACACACACACACACAGAGAGAGAGAGAGAGAGAGAGAGAGAGAGAGAGAGAGAGAGAGAGAGAAGATACACATATATGCTGAGATAAGCTTACTTTTGGCCTATGCCAAATATTCAAAGTTGATCAGTCAAGATCGCTACCCTAACAGGCATGGTGATCCACACCCTTAATCTCATCACTTGGGAACAAAGGCAAATGTATGTGAGTCCAAGGCCAGGTTTCTATCATGTGCCCTATATCACCAGCAAGGAATAAAGGACTTCATAGTGAGATCCTGCCTCAAAAAAAAAATTATTACTTAACATATTTATTCATTTGTATGTTTTATATATAACATTGTGAATGCGAATATAAATTGCTTTGTCTATTTTACAGTTTAACGTTAGAACTGAATCTACTTCAAATGCATGCAACAAAACCATTTTTCACAATAGAATTCAGTCAAAACAGTAATATACACACTGAGATGATAAAAAATATAACGCGATTGAATAAGATTGTAGTACTACTTAGATATTTATTACATATATAATAGCACTGAAATGTATTAGAACTAGGAATATGATATGCGATTTGAAATCTGTTAAACCTAAAACCTTTATGGTTTAAATGTTTTTCTTTTTTAAGTGTGCATTTTTCTATCCTTGATGACTGCTGTTTCCACACTTATTTGCGTGTCTCCAGTGTCTGCGAGCCAACACTGCTGTATCTACACTGCTTTGCTGAGACTGTTCCATTTGTAGCAGATCCAAGACTTTTCTAGCAGTGTTTTGTCCACTAATGGAGTAGATCCCTTTAGAGTGGCTCCATCTTCGTGATTAATGCTGATGACTTGCTTGTTTTCTCTTCTAGGTGGTGGAGACTAATCTGGTTGCTTTTGACTGTCACTGGATCATCATAAATGAGGTAAAGCCCACGACGCCTCCCTATCAACAGCCATTTTTTCACACATGGAGTCTCTGAAGGCCCTCACCTCTAAGAGGGAGCAGAACAGGAAGCAAAAGCTCAGTGTACGGCATGAATGCTCTCTAATAAAAATAGAAACAAGTTTTTATCTGAATTAAATAAGTGGAGAAAATCTTCCCACTGAGCGTCTGTCTTTTAGCTTTTCCAGTCGCTGCACTGCCTACTTAAGAGATATTATCTATACGAAAAGTTCAGTTCTTTGTAACAAATGTGAATCTCTCAGGGGAGAGTCTGTGTTCCATTTGTATTTTAATGTCTTTTTTTAAAATTTTTCATATCTGTCTTCCTACTCAAGAATTTAATGGTTCAGCATATGAACATGAATCAACAAAGAACAAGTTTTTTTTTTTTCCCCCACAAAGAAATACAATTGTTTTAAAAATCCAAAGACTGTCAAATTTCTTTAGATTCTTTTCCTTACATTTTACAAAGGTAATAAAAAAGAGTTGAGAGTGTGTTGCAATCTGAGATATTTCCTTATATTTGTCAGTCAAGATCAGTAAAGACAGCAACAGACCAGCTGTGGACAAACAGGTGACAGTACCTTGCAGCTTGATATGACCTGGGAATGAGATGTTGTCCAACTCTGCCTACAATTTATAAATAGATAGTGAATTACTTATATACCAATACTGTTCTTGGGAATTATAGGGTGATGAAGTTGTTTTAGGGACAACAAAGCATTTTGAATACAAATTGTGGTTTTGCAGCCAAGAAAACAATAAAATAGATTTTACCTTGGATGCTTATTTGTTACAATGTACTTATTATATAAACGGACAACATGACCTCTCCATGGTAAGGTTAAGGGAAAAGCTTTTACTGTAGTAGGTATGAGAGCTAGAACAACCAGAGACATTTGTAAGAGTCCAGAGCAGAGAAAGAATATGTACTGAATGTAGCCAGTAGAGTAGATCTGTCAGGAAAGAAGAGAGAAAGGAAGAGAGGAGAGGAAAAAGCATGAGGGGGAAACAAAAAGAGAGACAGAGAGAGACCAAGAGACAAAAAGACAGAGACAGACAAAAACATACAGACAGAAGAGAAATGAAGAGAGTTTGAGGAAATAGCAGGTTTAAAAGGAGAATGAATAGCTGTAGGAAGGGAAGCCACTGAGCAGAAGGGAGTTTAGGGTCAGAAGAAGATGGGAAAAGCTAGGCTACTAGCATGGACGTTTTTTTTAAATTGGCTATTTTATTTATTTACGTTTCAGATGCCATCCCTTTTCCCATTTCCCCTCCCTTAAAACCCCCTATCCATCCCCCTCCTCCTTTTTGCTTGTATACCATTTTAATTACATGCAAATATTAAGGTCAGTTCTAGTTTGAGGAACTAGCAATACGATAGATGCAAATGTAAGGGTTCGAGGCCAGCCTAGTCTACAGAGTGAGTTCCAGGACAGCCAGGGCTATACAGAGAAACCCTGTCTCAAAACAAACAAACAAGCAAACAAACAAAAACAAAAAAACAAAAACAGAAGAAAAGAAGGTGATAGAAACGCTCAATTCTTTTCTCAGCCTGAAGACTTTGTTGTGAATGCTTCCAAGGACACCTTCATCATCACTGGATTGAAACCGTTAGTGTGTTTTACACTGGTCATACTTTTTCAGACCTTGGCAGAAGTTCCATTTCTCTCTACTAAGTCAATACTGTTTAGAACAAAAATAAAATGTCCACAGCCCATGCCATTTACATCAGCTACTGCTTTTATCTGAACCAAACAGAAGCACAAAGAATGAACTAGTTTGCAAGGAAAAGTATTATCAGCCAGTATATCCAAGGTCAGCTCTCTCTTTCTATCCAGTTCCACTTAGCTACCTTATTCTCTTAAAGTCAACTTTAGGAAATTTGAACCACATCCTTTTCTCCCATGTTTGTTCGTTTGTTTCTTTGTTTGTTTGTTTTACCATTTCCATGCTGATTATTAAAATTAATAGAAGAATGATGATTTATTTCTATTTCAATAAAGGGGAAAAAATCATGGATTTTTCAAATTTGTTACAAAGCTGCATATCTCGCAGAATAACAAAACCCTCACAGACATGTTAATGCCCGTTTGACTGAACATGAAGAAAGTGATTTTTTTCTACTTCACTATGCATAACTATGGTTTAGTAGCTAATTTTAAAATGGGTTGGAAACATTTATTTACTCTTATTGCACCAATCGTTTTATAGAGAGGGATTATAAATCAAAGTTGACACTATGCATTATGGCACAAGTTGTAGAAACTTGAAAAACAATTTATTTCATTTTAATTTGCATCAAGTACACTGTACTAATGAGAGGCTGTACAGCTCACAGGGAGTAATCAATCAAGTTAGGCTTTGGTGATGCTGTTTCTAGTCGCCCCATGCTCAGTGGTTCTGTCTCACAACAGACTTCCGTATCAATAGTAACATTCCCTTTAGGGCCCTAAAGTAAACGACTTGGTGCGTTATTTGTTTCACAAAATCCAGAACTTAGATAGGAAGCTCATCTGGTTCAGTAACAATGCTTCTAACTCCCGAGTTCCTGGTGATGCCGACTCTGACCTTCAACGCCTCATGTCATTCCAATGACTTAAAATAAGTTTAAAGTCATTATTCTCTGTGAGTCCATGAGAACTGCAATTATGGAAGAAGTCTTCAGTTTGGGGATTTATATTCTCGTTTTGAAATTTCAAATCTTAGACATATAGTAGATATTTTGCATTTTCTTAGTTTACGGATTAGTTGACTTCTATGTTAATTATCAACCAAGAAGAAAATTATCATCCTCTTCCTGTTTTCCTGATTTTATTTCAGATTCCAATACAGTGTTTGCAACATTACTTGATGAGAGTGTCGGGATTTTTTTGAAATGTCACAGGGTCAACTCTACCACAGCATGATGAAACAAACATATCGGAAAAACATCTTTTAAAACCAGAGCATAGCAGACTGCAACATCTCGTTACTGAAATTTGCAGTGTCAGAACTATTTATCATTTTCAGTGCATTATAAGCATCTAATACTAAACTTTCAGCTACTGATTCTTTAAAAGAATAGTTTAGTAAAACCCTGTGATTGGTTCATGTAGTAAAATTTCAGTTTCCCGGTATTTAGTAAATACTTCCTGTGATCCAGGAACTTCATTAGACGCAAAGAGATGAAAGACAGAGAAAGAGGGAACACAGGAGAAAAAGAAATAGCAAACTCTTTTTTTTTTTTCTGAAATAATATACTTCAGGCTATCAACTGATTTAATAGATCTTGAAAGTCTTTTTGTCCTCCCAGTTTCTTTTTATTTCAACCTGAAGTTGACCTAATTCAAGATTTCAAGAATGACTGAATTCTAAAGGACTTTTGAAGGACAGTGGGTGTTTCTGTTGTGTTTTCCTCTATTGGCCCTTACACAGTTCAGAGTCCAGTCTACATAAACTATTAATGTAAATAAATATAATATTGGATATATTAATTTAACTCTTACTAATTTATGATTATTCATAATTACTCTTTGGAAAAATAGTGCTGTGCTTTGTTCTCAAAGAAGTAAAATTAAAAAATCAACTATGAGGACAAACCTGTATTTATTATAGTGTTAATTCTATGTTCATAAATAGGTACAAATGAAGACTCCAAAGATAATGTTAGAATTCTGATTCTTCAAAGTCTTAAAAAAAACCCAGATATTTCAATATCCTTTTACAGAATTCAATTAGTATATTTGATAGTGCTGGGGTCTCAAGTAATGTTCATTTTTTTATAAACTAGTTCCTCATGGAATTACTTTCAAAATCGGTAAATTTAAACATTACTTTTAAAAATAGCAATGAAGACCCAGATTGCACAATGAATTGCTATGTTAATACAACCATTTACTTCGGAAAAAAAAATTTTCAAAAATTTTTGAAGGAATTTCTGTATTAGATGAACTGATCAGCTGTCATTAAATGTATATGTGACTTCCTGTCTGCCACACTTAGAGTACATCTTTTGGAGATCAAAATAATATTCTTGTCAATGTGAAGCCTGTCTGATCAGGTTGCTACACCACTTTGAATAGGTTTGAAGATCAAGTGTCAAAACTAAAATTGCAAGTAAGACTTTTGAGAGAGACTGTTCGTTTCCCTCAGAATGGCAAGTTTTTTTCCCCTCAGAAAATTACTTTAATTTTTCCTTCCTCAAATAATAACAGACAAAATATATTCTATTCAAGTTGGCATTTCTTTAGATTTACTTGAAGGTATACAACTGAGACCCTCATCTCATGGAACTTTTGGGTTGTAGGCAGCCCTTTCTGTGTTTGGAGACAGACCTGCAAGAGAATTTATCTTAGGGCAGGTCTGAGGACAGAAGATCTTTTCCTTTAGAGCTATTGTCACTAAACACTGACATAATGTGTGTTTACTATCTTCCTTGCCATCATTCTTGACTATTAACAAGATGATTCTATTAAGGCAATTCAGCTTCTTATATGATTAGAACACACCATATTTTCTTTATATTTTTTTCATGACATTTCTAAAATCTTCCACGAATAAAAATAATCCAAATGAATAGCTTTGAGTCTCCTTCATTTTTTTTATTTATAAGGTGTTAATAAACAGTGAGTCAATGTCATTTTTTTAAAACAAAAGGTAAAACCAGATAAATGAACTAGCTTTTTGCTTGATGCAAAGTAGGCATTTTTTATCTACAGATTTTGACTTTAATATGCCAGCTTGTAGTTCATCACTTTGTGAGGATCAGATGAAGATGGTAGTTTGATAAATTTGGGTAGTTATCTGATTAGGAAAGAAGAATCCCATATTAACATAAAAAGAAAGCAGTGTGTCATTTGCTACCTTCTGGGTGAAACTTCCTGGCTGTACAATGTAGTATTTTAAAATACTGAAAGATATTGAGTAGTAAGGTTGATATTAATTCGCTTTAAAAGATTTCAGATGAATATCAGGTATTAAAATAGAATTGGCTGGACACTGTTTAATTCTGCTTTGTGAGCAGGTAATGGAAAATTCAAAGTACTAGGCTTTTGCCAGACAAAGTTTAAGTGACCAGTGAAATGACACAGACTAAGGTGAAAAGACGGCATTTAAGCTGCTGAAAGCCATTGTTTATGGTGCATTAAGGATTAATCGCCCAGAACTTCCTGATATAACTGTGGATACAGCTGATGGCAGGTGTTACTTTATTTTTAGAGAAACCTATATTTCATAAAAAATGTAAAGAAGGCGTGAGTTTTCTGGCTATATGCCACACAGAATGGTCATTTGTAATTAACATGGTAGAGAAAAGAAAATCTTTAACGCTTACTTGGAGGTCTACTTTCCCTTTATCATGCAGGGTTGACTTCTTGCATATAAACATAGGAATGTACATAGCAAATCATTTATTTTCATTGCATAAAAATCAATTCACACCAATAATCTTTTCATCGCAAAAAGCTTTATTGGCTTAAAAGGTTTCAAATGGGCACGATGAACCACAAGCTGCTTGAGGAAAGACTGCTGGGATACTAAAACTTCGGCTTGTCACTTTTGTTCTAATCTTAAGGAAAACAGATAAGTATCCATGAGATTATGATTTTTATATTATTTCTATGTCTGTTATTGATCCTAAACTTCAAAGATAATTTCAGAATAAGGACATGTAAGTGAAGGGAGTAGAGAATGAGTTTCTTAGAGTTTGGCAAGAACGCATACACAGAGGCAGTATCATTTACATAGTGCTAGATTTCATTGACATGATTTATGCTAATCAACAGAACTCCTTACATTTATGTAATAACCACAGCAAAAGTTAACTCTTTCATCAGTAGTTATTGAGAACCGACTCCTTCCAATAAGAAACATTTATGGACATTGGTAAGAAAACTTTTAAAATTGTGTCTCCTTTTACTTAGTTCATTTAAAAATCCCCATTTTTATAACTAAGAACAAGGATGCATCTTATATTATATATTCCTTCCTTGATACACAAAATATATTGAAAGCTCTTAATGAATCATAAAATGTAACTGAATCTTATTTTGTGAACTTTCAATATTTTTCTCTTATATTTTCAGCATAATTGGTTATTAAATTGCATTTGGTAAAGTATCTTTAAGCCACATGTTCTGTGTAGATATGTTGAGCCATCAGGTGACATAATGTAAAGCAACTGAAAGCAAGTATGACTGAATTCACCATTTTGATGAATACACATAACTTTCACTGAATACTAGCTAAATGAAGTGGATGTGTTAGGGCAACAGATTCCTTTGTACCTCCAAATAACTGGTCGGCTATTCTTTTGTATTTCTGCTACTATAGTTAAGAACTTCTAATTCTTCCTCTTCTTATCGTTTAGGAAATAAATGATGTGGATGTCCAGGAACTTGTCAGAAGGTCCATTGGAAGGTTAACAATAATTCGGCAGACATTTCCAGTCCCCCAGAATATAAGTCAGCGCTGTTTCCGTGGCAACCATCGAATTTCTTCAACACTGTGCGATCCCAAGGATCCCTTCGCACAGAATATGGAGGTGGGTCTTAAAGGGTGCGGTATATCTTCCACGGTGCGTCTTCGGGGGTCTGGGATAAAATCTCTGAATGACACTATAATGAAATGTCATACTTTATTGTTCTTGGACACATTCCACCCTCTTACATCTAACTGCCTTTGGCAGGGAGTGCAAAGAGCCTTTGTCTTTGATCCCTTTGATCCTATTGTGGGGAAAAAATGCTTACTTTCTTAATAAAAATACAATAAGTGAATCTTACTTCCTTCTAAGCAAACAAACAGACACAGGGCATTTCCTGGAGTGGGACTGCAATTGACACACCCAAGGTCGCTCTTCAAAGTATTAAGTGAACAGAATTGCTTCAGTTCTGCGACATAAAAGGCAGAGATATTTATTCCCTTTTAAAGAATTTCTAGATTGAAGAACTTTAACTCTTTTTTGAGAGAGAGAGACGAGAGAGAGAGAGAGAGAGGAGAGAGAGAGAGAGAGAGAGAGAGAGAGAGAGAGAGAGAAATGAAATGAATGAAATGAAGGCATATTTAAATGTGCTGTGGTGCTGTTTGCCTCTACTCAACTCACACAAGAGACAATGGGGCCCTCACCATTACAGAAAGAACGTTAAATTAAACACAAATATTTGAATCAGAGACTGGAGAGTACCGAGTT
Organism: Mastomys natalensis; assembly: GCA_021653895.1. Taxonomy (NCBI): domain Eukaryota; kingdom Metazoa; phylum Chordata; class Mammalia; order Rodentia; family Muridae; genus Mastomys; species Mastomys natalensis. The sequence continues at coordinate 16,745 of JAJTUV010003168.1, forward strand.
TACCAAGCTTACTGAGAAACCTGTCTTTTAGACAGCTCTTGGAACCTATTTCTTTTCTTTTCCTCTTCTTTCCTTTTCTTTACTTCTTTAAAGAAAAATCCTATCAGCTATTTTCCTCTTGTAGTGGAAATCTCAGTCTGCCCATTGGAAGGCGGTATTAAGGAAAGCAAGCACCAGCAGCAGGGGGCCATGAGAAATTCTGCAGTCCTGCAGAAGGCAGGAGGAAGAAAGAATCAATCTGTCACATTCACCTATATGCTCAGTCAAGAGGGCTGTACAGCAAAACAAACCTGCATGGTACAGCAGTCTCTATGTGTACTGCAGGAGTGTTGTGTCAATATCTAAAGATATTTAAGGGTGACATTAGGTATCAGCAAAGATTGTCATCAATTTTGCAAATCAGAAAAATATAATATATTCCAAAAATGTTATCCTTTAAAAAGTTTAGTATTGAAAATATTTTACTCTCTAGAAGTATTTTAGTAATATGGAAATACAACCCTAGGAAGACTAATTTGTGTCCCACAATGTCTCATAAGGTAAATGTGTAAAGCCAACTCTTTGACAGCTAATTCCACAGCCCCTTTCACTAATGGGCTGTTGAGAAGATTGCCATTTATCCTAACATTTCCTCATATTTACTCGTATTAAGCCCATGGTTCCAAGATTATTGCGTATTTAAATAGCTGTTCCTTGTGAAGTTTTAAGGGAGTTTAGCTTTAGCCTCTTCCATATAAGAGACTCTTGAAGTCTTATCATGCCTGTCTAAATGTTAGTACTGCTTTTAATTTTATGTTTGTGATGGATTTTTTGCATCATAATTATGAGGATAATATGAAAGTGATAGGAGTCTAAATGAAGGAAAACATGAAGTAAGTTTAACTTAGAAATTTATGAAATGTTAAAATCTGTTCACATTAAAAGAATTATCAGGAAATATAAACAGCACTTAGGAACACCAATGGCTGTCATTTGCATAAAGCAGAGAGCATCAAAGTACTTTTGCCTAATGTTGTAACTGTTGATTTTTGATAACCACATAACATGCATCTTCTCTCTGTGTCCCCACTCACACTAGGGGACGAACAAGGGTTCTACAGACACACCACCTTGCCTTATAATTTCTTCCTTTTGTTCTCAAATCTACAAATGAAAGAGAACAAAACAATTAAGGTGTTTTTTTTTTTTTTATTTTAGAAATTGTTTGTTTCATATTAACTTATCTCTTAGGTATGAGAGAATTATACTAAATATTTACTATGTGGAAATGAGAACTAATAGAAACTTTTTATATAGGGAGATTTACATAATTAAGAGAATTCGTTCAGAGCTCTTGAATTTAAAGTATTCCGCTGCAAGCAGAGTACTTGGTACTCAGCCCTTCCTAGGTTTAAAGCTTTATCTCATTCTCCTTAGAGAAGCAACTAAATCAAATGGTCCTCTGCATTAAATTCTCACTGGGTTCTCACTGCCTGCTAGTTCAGGAATGCAGAGCTCCTTAGGAAAATAAGTCTGCTTAGCCCAGGTCTGTGAAGCAAAGCAGGTGAGTGGGACCACAGATAGACTTTTATATCAGCAATCTGGAGTGCTTGGTTAAAAGCAATGCTTATGAATGCAGGTATGCAAATAGGGCTCAGGTGGGCACCAAGGCTAGAAATTGAATTCTAACATCCAGTGGCCCTATGTACTGAGAGAAGACGGGGAATCATGGACCTGTCGGTGGTCTCCTAGCCACTGCCTTTTAGATGTATTTAGAAAGGGGAGAGAAGTTTGGAAAACATTGAAGACAAATTACATAAATCTTAAATTAAAAATCAAGAAGCAAATAGCCTGGCATTAGCCATAGATGCATCATAATTAACAATGACAGGGTGAACAGTGGAGCAACCCTTCCTGCATGCTGAGGCTTTGTTAGCTTGAGTACAATGAAGAGAAAAAAGAAGGCTCCCCATTTTTTCAAAAAAAAAAAAAAAAAATCTGTCTTCCAAGTGTTAGATTGTTGGTATAGTTAAGACCATGAATGCAATTTGGAGGGACAAAGCTGGACTTGTACCAGCAAAGCTCATCATAGAATGTAATTCAGTGAATTAGAAAGCATAAGGGTTTGGAGTTTGTTGTTTTGATTTGGACACAGGGTCTCTGTATGTAGCCCTGGCTGTCCTGGAACTCTTTCTGTAGACTCAGCTTGCCTTGAACTCACAGAGACCCACCTGCTTTTGCCTCCCAAGGTTTGGGATTAAAGGCTTGTGCTATATGCCCAGCCTTGGTTTGAAGATTTCAAGAGTATACATCCATGCGTAAACAAGACTTGCTAAATAATTGTCCAGAGCAATCAGTGAACTAGCAGATATAATCACAATACCACTAATGTAATTTAGAAAGAAAAGGGAAAGTAAGAGAGGCAGAAACAAAGTCCTAGAGATTGATGTACTATTATAATCTTCAAGACAAAGGAGAAAAATTCTTTTAAGATTAGTATAGTAAATAATAGTAGTGTGCAATACTATGCATAATATTTATATAAGTTTGAAAATATTTTAGCAAGTTACTGAGTACTTCATATAAGAAAACAGGATTTTTTTGTTTTGTTTTTTTGGTTTTTTTTAGACCAAGCAAAGTCAAACTAAAACAATTCAAATAGCTTTTTAATCTGTTTACTATACTGGAGGACTACCAGTGTTATGCATTACAAACTGAGTTTATATAATATTTGGCAATTTTCTTCAGAGCTCATTAAGAAAGATGTTGAAAAGTCCAGCAAGGTAGATATCACTCAGGCATTATCAATCTTAAGGATAAAAAAGGCAATAAATATTGTCAATAGGAAAAGGTTCAAATACTAAAAATGTTATGATATAGTTACTTTAAAAATTATGACATCAGAGATTTTATAAAACTAAAATATGTCAAATAATCTGTTGACCAAACTATTCATTTTCTCTAAGTCATAATGTAAAATGGAATCACCTACATATGCCAATCAAATCTTTAAAATTTGATATACCTAGAATGTACTTTAAATTTATTCTCTGGCACTGAATACACTCTGATGTGTACAGCTTGCCACTAGCTATTCTTTTAAGGTCAGTTTGAGAAGTACAGAGTCAGAACCTTTCACTATGCCTAGATGAATATCCTCTGCATGGTCATTCACAAACTTCTGTTCTCCAACTCAATTCTAATGTGTCAATCTCCACTTGATCAAAATTGTAAAAGACATAAACCTGTGAGGGAAACGATTATGTAGCATTACATAATCAAGGTCAGAACTGTTAGTATTGACTTGTAATAATCCTTAAGGTTGAAACTCCACAGATATCAAGTAGTCCCACAGTCAATTACATAAAATCTAGGTGGAAGAGCCTTGGTCTGACAGCTGCTCAAAATTGTTACTTTGAAGGCAAATTCAATATGATCACAGTGCAAGTCAAATCTGCTGTGAACCACTTTAATACAGTCTTGGACTCTGTGTCAGAAGCACTTTACCAAGATCAAGAGAGAGACTGTCTTCCACTCCTAGCTCCTAGGCAGCTCACATCTGCATTAATGTGTCTGTTCTAGTTACTAACCTTTTTATGGAAAGGAGAAACAGGAGACAGACAAAGGAAGAGGTCTAGTGTGGCAGGCAGCCTAGAAACTGTACCCAGTGGTGACTGGCAGAATTATGGAGGGTATTACAGGACAAGTGGCAGATGAGTTTGCTGGTGTCAAAGAACAAGTGTGATGGCAGAAATGTGGATCAGTTATGGAGAGAACGAGAGCTGGGGTGCAAAGTTGTAAGAGATGGTGTTATGTTCAGATTTTCAGACAGTCATTCCTGTATAAGGAATGAAAGTGTGCATAAAACTTGAAACCAGCTTTTTACATACTGAGACAGATGGTTTGGCATCACTGTGTGGGAGGAGTCAAAGACCTCATGAAGACAGTGACCATACTGTCAATAGATGGTGTTGAAAAGGAGATGTGCAAACATGAACCTCAAAGGAGAATGATCACCTGCTTGAAGAAGAAGTAATGGAGAATAGGAGAACTAACAGCTCAGAAAAGGTCAGTACAGCTTTCTGACCAGACTGTTTGCAATGTGGACAAATGGAGGGAAGTAGACAGGCATCGAAAGTGTCTCTCATGTATCAGGCTCTAAGCATTTGCCTTTACGGTGAGGAATGACACAGAAAACATGTCTTAGGTATGAAGAAAAAACAAAACAAAACAAAACAAAAGAAAACGACTCTCTGAATTCTGGCAGGTATGAAAGCAATGGCTAAATTCTTTGTCTTAATATCTGTCATAATCTTCTGACTTTCAACTTGATGTTCTTTTCTTCATTTGCCTCATTCTTTGATGTATTTTGGCAATGGTTTATTGAAATCCAAGTATGTTCCAGACAAGTATGTTCAGTAAGTCAAGAGGAGATTGAAGAAGGAGAAAGAGGAGGAGGAGGAGGAGGAGGAGGAGGAGGAGGAGGAGGAGGAGGAGGAGGAGAAGGAGAAGGAGAAAGAGGAGAAGGAGGAGGGAGAAGGAAGGGGGAGGAAGGAGAAGGAAGGAGGAGGAGGAGGAAAGAGGAGGAGGAGAAAGAGGAGGAGGAAAAGGAGGAGGAGGAGGAAGGAGGAAGAGGAGGAGGAGGAAGAGGAGGAGGAGGAGGAGGAGGAGGAGGAGAAGGAGAAGGAGAAGAAGAAGAAGAAGAAGAAGAAGAAGAAGAAGAAGAAGAAGAAGAAGAAGAAGAAGAAGAAGAAGAAGAAGAAGAAGGCAAAAACACATTTTAAAAAGGGACATACAGAATGCATCTTCATTCACAACTTCATTCACAACCTTAACAGTACAGTGATTTTCAGTGGAGGGATGAACTGAGTATTCTTGGAGCCACAGAAAGGATGGCTGTCAAGAGCTTTAGGGGAGGATAAGTTGTTGTCTTTGAGGAATGACACAGCTACTTCTGCTTCAGTAGATACCTCCATCCAATGTATGGGAGAGTGGTCCTGTTTAAACACAGTGAATCGACAAAAAAGCAAAGTGCATAAAATGGGGTAGGCAATTGGGAACAGTAAGAGGGTGGGTGGTCAGGTAGGAAGAGGAGAAAAAAGAGTGGAGGCATTAGTGAAACCATGTATGTATTATGTTCTATGAAACTTTCATGAAATAAATTACTCATTAAAGGACTGTCTAGGTCATCAGGCAGAAAGAAGGATTAGGTTTCCCATAGTGTAACCTTTGGACAGAATGTAATGAAAGTTCACTATTTGGAGGAAAAAAGCAAGCACATGGAAGGATTCTGTTAGGCTATCTCTCACAAAGCAAAGAGAGGGTCAGAATATAGGTGGAGGTGGAGGAAGCAGGTGTAAAGAGTGGGCTAGGACAGGCTGGGAAGCAGGTGTGAGGAATAGCCCAAGACAGGCTGGGAGGCAGGTGTATGGAGTGGTCCAGGACAGGTGGGAAGCAGGTAAGAGGAGTGGTCCAGGACAGGAAGAAAGCAGGTGGTTCAAGAGAGGCAAAACTGGGCACATCATTCATGTCACTTTGAGAATTCTGTTGAAAGATTTCTGTGGGTTATTAGTTATGATCCACTCATCTTTCATATGTCTTTTCATTATTCTATAGGATTCTTGCACTCTTAGTCTGACAGGAATTAATGGGCTGCTTTTAGCTTCAGATCTTACACTTCATTCCTAGTAGATTTCTTCCAGTCTAAACTAACTCTTCCAACAGTTACCTGTGTTGGGTGGCAGTAACAGCAGCCTGCCCAGATATTTCCACATAAAAATTATTTCAGTCTTACAGAGTACATAAGTATCTTCAATACCTCTCCAAAGAAATTCCCACACCTACTAGTGTGCCTCTTCTATAAATTTGCACATAAAATGATGCCTAACAGTCCCAGATTATTAAAGATTCTCTGAAATGTGAAACGAAACCCACAAGGTATTGTTGGGACATTTTAACGGCTGTGCATAGCATCAAACTCTAATTATCCCGGTGGCTGGATCTCCGCAGCATTCTGTAATGTGCAGAGATGACACTGTAAATTTCCTTCTTGATTAATTACAATCACTGAAAATCTACATAGCCTCTCCTTGGTTTTCAGGAAAAACTGTGAAAATGTGACACTTGAAAACCTATGAGAGCAGGAGTGCTTCAAGGTGAAAATGAGTTTCTATCACTACCTCTCTTGCTCAGCTTTATTTTATGTTAAGCTTTCCTTCTGAGGGTCAATAAATGAATTTGGTGGCTTTCACTGACCTCTTCCCTCTGTTCTTGGTCATGCATCCTGGATAAATTCTAATCTCCTCTTAAAAACTAGGCAATGTTGGTAAATAATTGATAGTGTACATGGTCATCCTGGCCAGACTTATTGAAGGATTACAATAGACTTTAGAGAAAAACTCAGCTGTAATTCAGTTAGATACCCAAGCAGAAAGCATGATTACTGTAGACAAAAAAGTTACCAAAAGCACACATACACAGGCGACCAACTGGTCGTGGCATTTGTCCTGCCAGTCGATTGCGGTATCTGTATCCCCACAGCTCATCCTATGCACCTAATCATTCTGATGCTTATGACTCTTTCTGATAACTATCCTTCCTCATTACAGAGTTCTCTATAAACACACAAAAGTGACTGCTTCCCACTTTGGATCCTGTGACATTCATAGAAGGTCAAATTTGAAACAACATTGATAGCTGCTGAATCCATGTGACTAACCAAAATGCAGAAACTTGACATACTGAGATACTTTATTACTCAAGGCCCCTTTCTATGTGAGTGTCTTAAGAAGTCTGCCTCTTCAGAGAAGAATAAGGGTCAGGTGATTTTTTTTTTTTTTTTAAGGACTAACACTAACAGTAGCCTTGCCTCTGTCAAAGCTATTCTTTTTAAGTCTTCTCTTTCATACCCAAATAAACCAGAAAAGCAATTGAGGTATACAATCAGATAGACCTTGTTCTTAGTGGTAAAACTGGCTAAGGAATGAAAAGAAAAACATCCTGTCTAGTAAGCAACTCACTGAAGCATGAATGGATGGCAGGAGAGAGCTGCTAAGCTGTCTTAATTCTATGTGGATGGCTAGAGTGGAGGGTCTGATGACTTCTGTTCTAATGTCTTTCCAGATTTCTAACCTTTACATCTATGACACGGTGCTTCTGCTTGCAAATGCCTTCCATAAGAAGCTGGAGGACCGGAAGTGGCACAGTATGGCAAGCTTGTCGTGTATCAGGAAAAACTCCAAGCCCTGGCAGGGAGGGCGGTCCATGCTGGAGACCATCAAGAAGGTAACTATCCATGGGCAGCAGGACCCTGGTCTTCATTGATGCACAAAGCTGGGTGAGAAGGCAGGAGGGTATGTGGCTAGGTATCTTTTTACAAGTTTGTTTTCTCTTTCACTGACAACGCTGCAAACTAGAACCAGAAAATGGAGGAATGCAATATTTATAAAAGACAAAGATATACAGAAAAGGGAGGTCTTATTTATAAGATAAATTTTGCAAGAAGAGAACTGGAGGATATGAAATTTAAATTGCCATGGTTGTGCCTTTAGGGTAAAGAAACAAAGGTTTTTATGGTGCATGTTACAAGACACAAAATGTTGTTCCTTTGTCTTTTGATTTATCGATCACACCATCAGGTGGAAACACTCACAATAGGCTTCATGGTTTCTCCTTTGAGTGATACAAGATAAGCCAATAGATTCAAGGACATTTATCTTCTATTATAAACACGATTTATAAGCAGTTTACACATTACTGTACTGTGAAGTATTTTGTATACTTTTCCCTGGCAGTGTGTGGCCTGCCAGGGTGACTTGACTCTGCTCAGCTACCTGCTCCATCCCCAGAGACAGTTTATGCCATTTGTCTCTTCTCAGTGTTATAAGCACTCTGCAGTTGATTAGCCTCTTTGTCATGTCATCCTTGCTGACATCCTTCGTTTGTCTTGCACAGCTTCTTTGATTTAAAATGAAATGATTAATAAAACAAACAATTTTCTCTTGTATCCTTTACACAGGGGACAGCAGTAAGGAGGTTTATGTTGTGTACCTTGCCCATCCTATTCCTTTTCTCATACATTTGCCTTTCTTTCCTGAAACAAAAAGAAAAATGACTAGTCACTTGAAACATGCACACATTTAGAAAAGACAGTGAAATGTCTAGAAAAAATTTCACATTGCATGTAAAATGGATGCCCAAAGAGCAGGAAGTGAAGGGAAATGATTTTTCAGTGGAGAATAGACTGATGTTAATGTTGGTACTGTTTCCTTTTTATGAAGAATCGTTTTGCTGAGAGTTTAGGCTAACAACCAAAGTACTTAAGAATTAGATATGTTGAACTCACTGGCAGCGGAACATTTTTTTTCAATGGAGAATGAATAAAACAAATAGAAATTAAGTTGTTGCCAAAGTCTCCCGGCACTATCTCTGTAGAGAGCTGGCAGGTTTGAATCCAAGGGAAGTTGTTGAACATGAGTCTGATCTGCCAATTTCTTAGTGCCTGATTTGGAGAGGACACAGGAACCTGCATCTTTCTGTTCTCCTGAAGCTTTCTCTCAAAAGACAACCATGGCTTAGGGGGTTACTTAGGAAATATTTATTCAGTGAGACTGTGTTCCTAAGGAAAGAGACACCATAACATACGAATGTTTCACAAGTATCAGTTTGATATTTAAAACGATTTGATGTTGTACTTTTATATTTGAAGTGATTATTTAATATAATAATTATGAGATACTATCTTGGATGGCTATTTGCATAATACCCCACAGATCTGCACCTCATATTCAAAAGGTGTGTATAAAATCCCAAGTTTGGAAAACTTAGTCTGAATTATAATGACATGATGCTACATAACATTTTTACCTTACAATTGAATCGGTAGTTCTCAACCTTCCTAATGCTATCACCCTTTGATACAGTTCTTCATGTTGTGGTGACCCCAACCATAAAATTATTTCACTGGTAGTTCATAAAGTATAATATGGACCATAATGTAAATATCTGAAATGGAGGATATCTGATATTCATCCCCCACATTGTCTTGATCCACAGGTTGAGAATTCTTGGTTTAAATTAACCTTAAGAGGATGGAATTAATTTTCCCTAGTTGTATCTTTTTTCCTCTCCCAAGAGAAGTGTTTTGGGTCACTCTATTCAAACTTTGGAAATGATGAGACTGCACACAATTTAACATTGTGAGAGTGTATTGGACTCACATAGCAATTCAAGAAAGAAGAATAGGTGTTGCCAGGGCCACAGAAGGTGGCCAAAACCCAGGGATTAGGTAAGCCTGTTTAGAAGCTGAGAATTAGGGCTGAAGAGCACTATCACCCATGGGAGCTGGAGACATCCCCTACATTAGCATTAAATATGCAGGTATAGTATTGACTTTCCTAGCAGCCTATCCATATGTGGAGTCATTGAGGGAGGAAAGAAAAGGCAAAGCCTAATCAGAAAGGCAATGTGCATACTTCACAAATTTCTGAATTTTTTTGTGGTGTTAATATTCTAGTAACAACATTTGGATTTATATTCATCTAAACACAGCACATCTATGTTAAGGTCATGCAATATACACTTTACACAGATATACAATATTGTTTCATTTTATACAAACCATACAAAGTGCAGATAAGAACAGGAATAAACTTCTGGCCCTGAATTAACTGTATTCCTACTATCAGGATGAAACAAAGGTTTTGGAATACGAAGCAGCTGACAACTATGGTATAAGTGCTCAGTGCAATGGAAGGTTATTATTCTCAGAGACTCCTGTTTTAGCTCTGAGATGTATTGTGCGAAGTGGTGATATAATGCTACAAGTAGAACAGCTGTTCAACAAATAGGAGGTAAAGAAAGAAATTCCTCTCTCTCCCCTAAACTATAAAGGGTTAGTACCAGCACTCCATATCATTGTTGTATACACTATTTTTGTGTATGATCTTTAAAAGAATTTTAATTTTAAATATTGTGCTTCTATCATCTGTATTGTCCTTTTTCTAATCATCCTGAAAGATTTAGATTCTTTCATTCCATTTTTCCACTGTACTTGGTCCTAAAATATATTATTAATGTCCTATATATGCATCTGTATTTAAGTGCATGTGTATATTTGCTTTATGTATACATACATATATTGTATATACAATATATTATATATATATATATATATATATATATATATATTTATATGTGGGTCTATGTGTATATGTTGTGTATATATATATATGTGTGTGTGTGTGTGTGTGTATATATAATTATATATATATATATATAGTTATATGTGTTGTAAGTATAGTATGTGTATGAGTTTCATATATATGTTCTATATAGATCTATGAATTGTTTGTATGTGTATGTATGTTTCTATGTAAGTGTGTTGCATGTGTGTATATGTATATGTATATGTATATGTATATGTATATGTAATGTATATGTGTGTTCTGTATTTGTGTATTGCTGTATGTGTATGTACACACATACTATTATGAATTGGATATACATTCCAGATAAGGAAGTTATTGATATTTATTTTCGTTTTGACTGATCTGAAAACTTTAAAAACAGCATCTAATACTTCTCTTGTGCTTGTCAAATACAGGTAGATATCACTTTCAAATAAAATTAGTGTTATCACTTTGTCTTTCTTAAAGCATCTTAAAACATTTCTAGGATAACTGCATTTACTTCCACTTCCAAATGTATATGTATAATTTATATGACATTATTTTACATACAAAATGTTTACAAGAATTATGCATAACAAGATTATTATTTGAAAATATAATTTTTTAATTATGGTACAGAAGATTTTTTTAATCTTAAAATTTTCATTTATTACTAATAACATAATTTTAGAGTAATGAGGTAAAATAGCATTTAATTAACCTATTTGATCATATTATAACTTATTTAATAATATTACTTCTAATCTAGTCTCCCCTATTGTAAGCTGTAGAAAACCACACTTCAGAAGAAGTAGATGGTTTATTAAACACTGTATAGATTATTAGTTCTAAATACCATGTTTCTTGGCTAAAACTTTTATGTTATTTATATCATTTACCCTTTTCCTTACTCATAGTAATGCTTAGAATACTCTGGTCAAAGGTAATTGGTTAAGAAAACCACTAAAACCTAAAATGATGGGAATATCAATTTATATTATTTTAAAGACTGTATCTAAATTTCCATGACTGTATTTTCAATATTTATCATGACTATTTTTAATTTATGTTTGATTGCAGTTGTAATGTTGGTATTTAGGAAAAGGTGGGCATGTGATATAACTGAATTTATTCATGTTTCTTAACAGATAATGAGCTTTCAAATATGTTTAATTAAAGATGCAAAATCATTAGCTGTTGACCAGATATGAAAGGCGGAAGAAGATATCCACCACCAAACAACAGGCTTAAGAACCACAGCTGAAAGAATATCTTTATAATGTATAAATTATTGTAGACAGGGCAAAATGTATCAGCTCTCCGGCAGATAGCACAGCTATGCCATGCCCATCCAAAGAAGATAGCCTATGTTTATTTATAGAATCCTTAGTCTTTAATGGCAACCTGCGCCCACTCTTGAAAAGTATAAATATTCTTTATTTTTTTAGTTTAAATGTTTCTTTGCCTATTATCTTTTAATTTTTATTATATTTTATTTTTAAGTTTTTCATACATATACATGTATATAATAAACATGACCATACATAACTTTCATTTTCCTCCTGTATTTCCCAGTGTACCTTTGGGATCCCTTCTTCTCTATTACATGTCTTATTTTTGTTGTTTTGATAACCTATTAAGCAATACTGCCCATAAATGCTTGAGTGTGGGATCATCTACTAAATCATAGAAAACCTACAAGTGGGAGCACCCTCAAAAAAAATTCTGATCAAGTTTGAGACCTTCTCTGATCAAGTTTTAGAGCAGCCTATGTTATGGGCATAAAGATAAATATTTAGAAGGTAATTTGACAACATGACAATATAGAAAACTAACCATAGCAGTATACTAGGGTCTAGGACCTCAATAGCCCTGGGTTTCTAACCAGAATTACAGTAAAGGTCATGAAATATTCTCTAATGGAACAGGTAAAAAGTAAGAGCAAAATGATTAGTTACCCCAGATCACCCATGCCAGTACTGCACCAGTAGGGAGCCTCACCTGACAGTTTAGTAGCAGGAAGAGTCTAGCACTAGGTGAGACTATTGATTCCTTTCTCTTCCAGCAGCATGTATAGAATGTTCATCACTATAAAAGCTTAGCCATCCAGAAGGAAGTTTGACATTTAGTTTTAAATTGATTTCTAAATGTCCTGAAAAAAAAATGTGTGGCATTTTTTAGCAATATGTCTTCCCATGTAGGTATGGTAGGTAATCAACAGTCTGTTTTGTTTTAGGTGACTTCAATGGCCTTCTTGCCCAATACAACTAATAGGGAGAGTACATTGCCTGGCATTGTGGTTTTCACTTACTACCAATGACATATAATGGTTTTGTACACCCATGCATAATAATTCTATTTAAACTCTTAGGTTTTATTTAGAAATTACCATATAAATTAGTGTCTTTCCATAAAGTGTGCATTGTTAGCTTTAGTAAAATCACTCACACTGTTCTCTCCTTCCTCATGCTCACACTCTTATCCAAACTTAATCCTGTAACCTCTGAAACCCCCTACCCACGTCTTTCATGCCACATTCATGCAACTAGTCATCCAATCATGCTTTAGTCCTGTGGATTTTCATATATCCCCCTTGAGCTAGCTCTCACCTTTATTCCCTGGCTTCCCCTGTCAGCCACATCCTTTCTTGATTAAGCTTTTGTGTCCCTGGTATTATATACCTCTGTATTTTTAATTGTTTTAATCAACTATTAATACTCCCGTAAAATATCTTCTCTATCAAACACCAGTTTCTGCTTGTAAATCAAATTAAAAAAACATAAAATATACCTATGAGAGAAAACATGCAGCACTGTCTTTCTAACCCCGAGTTACTTCACTCAGTAAAGTTTTTTTTTTTTAATTTCATCTATCCAACTGGAAATTTCATTTTCCTTTCATCTGAGTAATATTCCGTTGTGTATATGTATCGTATTTTCCTTATCCGTTCTTCTGTTGATGGATATCTAGGTTGATCCTATCTCTTACCTACTGTGAGTAGAGCAGCTATGAACATAAATGTGTAAGTGTCTCTGTAGGGGGTATAAGCCTATGGGTAAAGCCCAGGGGTAATGCAGCTGGATCAAATGGCATATAGAGAATAGTCACAATAATATCTATTCCCATAATTAGAAGAGTTGCTCATTCCATCATATCTCAAAGCTCTCTTGTGTTCTATAAACACATGTACGTGTGGTGTGTACACCACACATTTAATTTATCATTGATTTTTACTGAATAGTCCAATTATTCTGCCATATCTTCTGGAGAACCTGTTTTGCATATTGATGCTTTCCACTGAGCTTTTCATATGACTTATATTGAGTGTTCCATTTCCAGCTTCAATTCAATTTAGGGTTTTTCCAATAAATCTCTTCATTGAATTGTATCTTTATTTATTGGATTGACCTCATCATTTAGTTCATTTTTGTGAGCTTAGAGTGAAGCTGTATCATCTTTGAGTTGTTTCAACATAGTTGTATTCATGCTTTTAAATTCTTTGTTTTTGGAAGTTTTCCCAAATCATTCTCTCTGGGAGTCATTAGTGTGGAACTAGTACTATCCTGGAACACCATACTATTTTGATTCTTTCCATTGGTTTGTTGGTAGAGATTTTTGCTTTCTTTTATTTTTTTAAATTCCTTCCTTCAATGGAAATGTTCAAGAGATTACTAACTCTTAGGATCATTGAGGTATCACCTTATGTCATGGAATTGATATGTAGGATCTGAAGCTCTACTCTTAGTCATGTTCTGAGGGTCAGATACTATCTTGTGTCTGTTCAATTCTCTTTCATGGGTCTGTAGCTTGGGATAGAAGTTGTGTGACTCCTTCTGTCTGTGGTCTTACTCTAAGGCAAGTATGGCATCCTCCACGGATTTTCAGCACCCTACACAGCTGGTTGGTGACTCTCATAACGTGATTGTGCATCTTTCATATACTGGGTTAGTTCAGGCCTCTTGCCTGTGTCTGCAATCTGAACCAGGAGCTGTGAAACTTTGGGTACTTGTGGCTCCTATATTGAGTCTGATTAAACCACACTCTGGATTTTGGACCTTCTGTTGCTGTCTACTGTAAAGCAGAAAACTCTACCAACTCTACAGTGTATATAGGTTTTCTACTCTAGATTAGATATAGTATTAAGATTCTTAATATTGAAATGATTGCAAAAATTGTACTCTATTCAATTATTTATCACTTTTTCAGCAGATGTTTATAAAAACATGCCTACGTTATGTAATTCATAGTGCAAACTTTTATAGTATTACTCAAAAGCTTACAGACTAGTACTGAATATTGACTGTACAAAAGCTTGTTCTTTAAGACCTGTGATAGTAATGGTACCCAGACACACTGGAAAGAGGATATTGTAAACTCATAGAGAAGAATATGTTGTGTTTTAGTGCATTCTCAAGCTTCATGGGAAGGACATGCCATGTCTATAGCTAGACTTTTGGCTACTTTGTGAGTATTTTTCTTCTTCCCATTAACCTCCTAACACAGATTAAAAAAAAAAAAAAAAAAAAGACAGAGAGGAAAAGGGGATATAGTTATCATTAAACTATTTCCTGCTGATTAGGGACATCGCATTCCTTGAGACATGTTTGATTTTTCCTGTCATGATATTTAATTTCTTCTTCTGGTTGTTTCTTCTTTGTGCATGGTTACTTAATAAGTCACAACCAACAGCATACAAGCAACAAGCAACAACCCACCAATAGCAACAATAGTGCTTTTTGCGGCCCTAGCATTTATATATCTTCTGAAGAGTCCCTAGAATTCACACACTTACACAAACTATTTACAGCTGTGAAAATCACAACTCTGCTAGAGCACTAGGCAAATCACAGTCAGTTGCTATGGACACTGTAAAGCAGCCTTATATCCCATACCTGGGATTCAAAACAAAACATATCCTTACAATACTTCTGAGTTTTTTTTAAAGAAACCAAGATTCTCTCTAAACATATCTGCCAAGGCACACAGCAATAGAGCTGAATTTCTTTACAGTTTTTGTTTTGCTGCTTTCCCCACTTCCTGAGAGAATTCTGTATCACATGGTTACTATCAAACTAAAATGGTATAATCCCTTCATTTCCTTAATCTTGAGATACATACAACTGATCCTGGATCACATTTGTTGACTTGTCAGTTTTGCTTCTTGTTTGAGTCAGTCTTGATTCTTCTAGTCTCTTTCATATGGTTTCTCCACAGCACTTTAAGCAGACGTTCTATGTACAATGAAATTTCCATCACAGAGCTGGTTCCATTGGGACTTGGCTTAAAATAGAAAATAATTAGAAAGAGTCGGAGGGACCTTATGGCATCTCAAAACAGGACTAAATAGTAACAGGCTTTGCTATGAGAGCTATGAGGAAGATGTTCCAGATGGTGAGACACTCTAGCTGACACCTCTGCTGGAATCAATCATATATACAATGACAAAGGTTGACTAATTTTCCAAATGTATAGAACACATGAAGAGAATTATCTGATCTGGAAAGAAAATAACAAAAAAAAAGTTATTTAATGGATCAATAAAAGATGAAAATGAATTTCAGATGAAATCAAACCTGAGTTTTACCAAGAAATGATTACATCTTTGTTTTAAAGACAAAAGAGTAAATGAAAAATATTATATTGAAAATTTGTGATTATAAATAAAAGTCACTAGCCAGTTTTTATGTTCTCTATAAAAGTTAATCAAAATTCTCTGGCTCAAGTATTTTCACATGGGCTTAATGTTCAATTTCTTCTTAAATCCTTGTGGTAATTATTTTTAATTCTTATTTTAAAAAACTAGAAAATGCTAGTGTACCAGGGGCTTCTGTAAGTAACTGTATATTATCTCATATTGGTTGATAGTTAAAACAAATATGTTGAAACATGTTAATGTTTAAAAAGAGTTTTTGAATGCCAAAAATATCAAGATTCCTCTGGTCTCCAAAAGTAAAATATTTCATTCACTAAGTATTGATTAAATGCTGCCATATATTGTACATTTTAGATCACAGAATAAGGGAGGTAAATAGAAATATCAAAAAAAATTACAAGCGTGATCAGTTCTGCATAAGGAGAAATGCCAACTGCTCTGGAAATATAAGATTGAAGATCCTACTTAACATAAAGTGTTGTTAAATATGAGAAGGTCCAAGCCAAGAAAAGAAGGGCAGGAAGTCTTAGGAAAATGAAATAACCAATGTTTTACATGGCTTAGAAACCATAATGCAAGCCAGCAGTGGAGAAACCATAATGCAAGCATCCAAAGGAGAGCAACAACGAACACTGCTACCCAGCTATGGAGATTGTGAACCAATAAGACCAATATGGAATAATATCCCTAATGATTCAGTAGTAGAACAAATACCCTAGCCATAACAAACAACTCTTTGATTGGACTCAGGACCTGATCAACAAGAAAGAAATCACACTTTGAAATAAAAATGTGGCCAACGGCCTAGCGTTGAAGTCATGGATCATGGGAGAAAACCTTCAACTGTCACTTAACGAAAATAGCATAATCTCTAATGGGATAAGGTATTGTTATAGTGTCTTAAGCAGGGTACTGATAACTCCACATGCTCTCGAACTTCCAAGGAAGGAGCCGTTGTGGAACTCTACTGATGAGGACAGAACATGCATAGGTCCCAGTGTAGAGGCTCATACTACTCCTTAGAACAGGAATGGGGCAGGCAACAGCCTCTATATGCACACAGGCAGGAACAAGTGCTGGGTTTTCAGGTCTCTGAGAAGCACTTTTGAGATTGTAAGAAGTAATGATAAAGAGTAATCCTAAAAAGAGAAAGATAGTTTATGCCATGGGCAAGATGAGATATAGGTTATTTTGTTTGCAATCTTTCAAAATATAAATCCTTAGAGAAAAAGAACATATTGGCTTTCTGTAGAAAAGCAATAATATATCATTGAGTATGTACATATCTGGAGGAGAAAAAGAAATTTAGGAAGACATGATATGCATGAACACAACTTGAACTATGAAATACAATTTTCACAAATAAACAGACTTTTGTAATGGTAGTTTTCAAAAATTGCATAGTGGGTAAGGTACATGCCATACAATCAAGAAGACCTGAGTTCAGATTCTCAACATTCACATTTTAAAAAAATCAGTAGGGTTCTGATAGTCAATTAATGTATCAATTGGAAAGCTCTAGATTGAGAGACCCAGTTTCAAAACATGGGGAGGAACTGTACTGAGGAAGACACAGGGCATTGATTTTTTTCTCTCCATATTCACAAATATGGGACAGAGCACCTGCGTGTGTGTGTGTGTGTGTGTGTGTGTGTGTGTGTGTGTGTGTGTTATGAATAAACATAAACAACTATCATTTGTACACTTTGAAAAAGACTCTCAGAATTCACCAATTAATGTTTGAATTTTAGTTCCTTTGTCTTACAAGGCAGGTAATCACATATTTTAATTTTATTCAAATGTTCGTTTTGAGCAATTCACTTTAAAATATATATGCAATATAAGACAAGCAATATGCATGTATAGTTTAGAGAGAAAACTTAGAAAGACAGGGACATTTATCAGTTAGAGCTCTTTAATGAATGAGTTGTAGTTGCTTTCTTTAAGGCATAGACAGTATCATCTGTTTGCTATAAGTCTACTGTGAATGCAGATTTGGTATATGTATAAGTGTGTCCTAGTATATTTATGTACATATAAATGGTATATGTTGCTTCAAATTTTTCTAAACATTTCATACAAACTAACTGACCTTTGAACCTATTTTGAAACTACCACTTCATTTCTGATTATATTTATTCATACATTACTGTCGTAATTTGGGTTAATGAACCCAAAGAGGGAAAGAACCTAGAGAGAAGAGCTGCTGCAGATGTTGTGGAGGAGTGCTGCTTACTGTCTTTGCTCCTTGTGGTTTTCTCACACTGTTTTCTTATGGAAACCAGGACCATCAACCCATGGGTGGTCCCACCCACAATGTGCTGGGCCCTCCCACAAATATCATTAATTAAGAATATGCCTAATAGACTTTTCTACAGCTCAAACTTATGGAGTCATTAACTCAACTGAGCTTTCCTCCTTTCAGATGCCTTTAGCTATGTCAAGTAGACCTTAAACTATCCAGCACAAGCACTAAAGGAGATGTAATGTTTTCTTTCTGCTGGAGATTTTTAAACTCATAGACAACCCAAAATATAGGCAATCTGAGTAATTGTATTCTTTTCTTTCTTCATTGATTTATTTATTTACTTATTCATTTTACATCCTGTTTACAGTCCCCAATCCCTCCTCTCCTCATAATTCCTCCCCTTATTATCCCCTCATCTTCTCCTTAGAGAAAGGGAATACCTCCTTGCATACCCCCTGTCCTGGGACATCCTGTCCAAAGAAGACTCAGTCCATCTTTTCCCAATGAAGTGGGACCAGGCCGTCCAGCTAGAGGAAGGGAATCCAATGGCAGGAACAAAGTCAGAGACACACCCCTCCCCTCTCACATTGTTAGGGGACCCATACAAAGACCAAGCTGCTTGCTCATCTGCTACGAATGTATAGAGTGCCCTAGGTCCAATCCTTGCAGGCTATTGGTTGATAGCATGAATGTTTCTGATAGTCCTTGTTGACTCTGTAAGTCCTTTTGTGGTATCCTTGAACAGCGAGCCCCTAAATCCTGTCTCCCACACTTTCATATAATTCCCCTAGCTCCACCTGATGTTTGGCTGTGAGTCTCTGCATCTGTTTCCATCAACTTCTGGACGGAATTTCTCAGGAGACAGTTATGCTCCGCTCCTGTCTTCAAGGACAGCAGAGTAACATTAATGTGTCAGGGGTTGGCCTTTCTTTTAATCTATGCTCCATCTTTATCCCTGCTCATCTTGCAGGCAGGACAAATTTTGGGTCAAAAATTTTATGAGTGGGTTGTTGTCTCCCTGCTTCCACTGGAAGTCCCACCTAGCTCCAGGAGGTGACCACTTCAGTGTCTATATCTCCAGTTCCTAGGAATCTCAGCTAGGGTCACCCCATAAACCTGGGAACTTCCCCTATTCTGGGTCTCAGGCTAGTCCTAGAGATGCTCCCTACCAGTTCTCTCTTCCAAATCTCTTCCACCCCACTTCTCCCTGCACCTGATCCCCATCACTATTCTCCTCCTCATCCCTTCTCCCAACAAGTTCCCTCCCTCCATACACCGCCAATGCCTAGTTTATTTCTTCTTCTTCTTTTTTTTTTTTTATTGGAACTTTTATTTACATTTCAGGTGTTTTCCCCTTACCCCCTTTCCCCCTCCCTCCCAGGAACTCCCTATCCCTTCCCCCCTCCTCCTGCCTCTATGATGGTGTACCCACACCCACCCTCCCCAGAACCTCACCTACCCACCCTCGAATACCAACCCCCATGACGCCCAGCCTTCATGGGACCAAGAATCTCTCTCCCACTTATATATAGCTCCCTTGCATATATAGCTGGAGCCATGGGTCCCTCCCTAAGCGCTCCCAGGCTGGTGGTTTAGACCCTGGGGGCTCTGGTTGGTTGGTATTGTTGCTCTCCTCATGGGGTCCCATACCCTTTCTACTCCTTCAGTCCTCACTCTATTCTCTCTGTTGGGAACCCCATGATCAGTTTAATGGTTAGCTGTGAGCATCCGCCTCTGAATATGTCAGACTCTTGCAGACCTCTAAGGAGACAGTTATGTTAGGATCCTGTCAGCATGCACCTCCTGACACCCACGTCATCATCTACCTTTGGTGACTGCACATGGGATGGATACCCAGGTGGAATGGTCTGCAGACAGCCCCTCCTTCACTTTCTGTCCTGCACTTTGCATCCATATTTGCTCCCTTGAATATTTTGTTACTTCTTCTAAGAGGGACTATAGCGCACCCCCCCCCAACTTGGTCTTCATTCTTCATGAGCTTTATGTGGTCTGTGAGTTGAATCTTGGGTGTTTCAAGCTTCTGGGCTAAAGTCCAATAATCAGTGAGTGAATACCATGTATGTTCTATTGTGATTGAGTTACCTCACTCAGGATATTTTCTAGTTCCATCCATCTATATAAGAATTTATCGAATTCATTGTTTTTAATAGCTGAGTAATATTCCATTGTGTAAATGTACCACATTTTTGTATCCATTCCTCTGTTGAAGGGCATTTGGGTTCTTTCCAGTTTCTGGCTATTATAAATAAAGCTGCTATGAACATAGTGGAGCATATGTCCTTGTTATGTGTTAGAGCATCTTCTGGGTATATGCCCAGGAGTGGTATAGCTGGGTCCTCAGGTAGTGATATGTCCAATTTTCTGAGGAACCGCCAGACTGTTTTCCATAGTGATTGCACCATCTTGCAATCCCACCAACAATGGAGGAGTGTTCCTCTTTCTCCACATCTCCGCCAGCATCTGCTATCACTTGAGTTTTTTATTTTAGCCATTCTGACTGGTGTGAGGTGGAATCTCAGGGTTGTTTTGATTTGCATTTCCCTGATGACTAGGGATGCTGAACATTTCTTTAGGTGATTCTCGGCCATTCATATTTCCTCAGTTGAGAATTCTTTGTTTAGCTCCATACCCCATTTTTTAATAGGGTTATTTGGTTGTCTAGAGCCTAATTTCTTGAGTTCTTTGTATATATTGGATATTAGTCCTCTATCAGATGTGGGATTGGTAAAGATCTTTTCCCAATCTGTTGGTTGCCCTTTTGTCCTATTGACAGTGTCCTTTGCCTTACAGAAACTTTGCAATTTTATGAAGTCCCATTTGTCAATTCTTGATCTTAGAGCACAAGCCATTGCTGTTCTGTTCAGGAACTTTTCCCCTGTGCCTAGGTGTTCGAGGGTCTTCCCACCTTCTCTTCTATTAGTTTAAATGTGTCTGGTTTTATGTGAAGGTCCTTTATCCACTTGGACTTGAGCTTTGTACAAGGAGATAAGAATGGATTGATTTGCATTCTTCTGCATGCTGTCCTCCAGTTGAACAAGCACCATTTGTTGAAAATGCTGTCCTTGTTCCACTGGATGGTTTTAGCTCCTTTGTCAAAGATCAAATAACCATAGGTGTGTGGGTTCATTTCTGGGTCTTCAACACTATTCCACTGATCTTCCTGCCTGTCTCTGTACCAATACCAGGCAGTTTTATCACTATTGCTCTGTAGTACAGCTTGAGGTCAGGGATGGTGATTCCTCCAGAAGTTCTTTTATTGTTTAGAATGGTTTTCGCTATCCTGGGTTTTTTGTTATTCCATATAAATTTGAGAATTTCTCTTTCAAGCTCTGTAAAGAATTGAGTTGATATTTTAATGGAGATTGCATTGAATCTGTAGATTGCTTTTGGCAAAATGGCCATTTTTACTATATTAATCCTGCCGATCCATGAGCATGGGAGATCTTTCCATTTCCTGAGATCTTCTTCAATTTCTTTCTTCAGAGACTTGAAGTTCTTGTCATACAGATCTTTCACCTGTTTGGTTAGGTTCTGAGTGAGATTCAAGCCTCCTCCTTTGGGCTCTCCTTATTACTTAGTTTCTTTGGGTCTGTGGATTGTAGCATGGTTATTCTGTACTTTGTAATTAATGTCTACTTATAAGTGAGTACATACCATGTATGTCCATTTACCTCACTCAGGATGATAGTTTCTAGTTCCTGCAAATTTCATGATGTCTTTGTTTTTAATAGCTAAGTAGTATTCTATTATGTAAATGTACCACATTTTCTTTCTTTCTCTTTCTTTCTTTCTTCCATTCATTCATTCTTTCTTTCTTCATTTTCATTGGATATTTTCTTTATTTACATTTCAAATATTATCCCTTTTCCGGGTTCCTCCCCGAAACCCCCATCCCATCCTTCTCCCTTGCTTCTATGAGGGTGTTTTCCCACCCACACACTCATTCTCGCCTCCTTGCCCTCAAATTCCCCTACAGTGAGGCATTGAGTCTTCATAGGATCAAGGGCCTCTCCTTCAGTTGATGCCCAACAAGGCCATCCTCTGTTACATATGCAGCTGGAGCCATGGGTCCCTTCATGTGTATTTCTTGGTTAGTGGTTTAGTTCTTGGGAGCTCTGGAGAGTCTGGTTGGTTGATATTACTGTTCTTCCTATGGGATTGCAAACCCCTTCAGGTTTCTCAGTCCTTTCTCTAACTCCTCCACTGGGGACCCCACTGTTGTGGGAGTCCAATGGATGCTCACAGTCTAATGGTTGGCTGTGAGCATCCACCTCTGTATTTGTCAGGCTCTGGCAGAGCCTCTCAAGAGACAGCTATGTCAGGCTCCTGTCAGGATGCACTTCTTGGCATCTGCAATAGTGTCTGGGTTTGGTTTCTGTATATGGGATATATCCCCAGGTGGGGCAGTCTTTGGAAGGCATTTCCTTTAGTCTCTGCTCCAGACTTTCTCTCTGTATTTGCTCCCATGGGTATTTTGTTCCCCTTTCTAAGAATAACTGAAGCACACACAGTTTGGTCTTCCTTCTTCTTGAGCTTCATGTGGTCTTTGAATTGTATCATGGTTATTCTGAGCATTTGGGCTAATATCCACTTATCAATGAGTACACACCATGTGGGTTCTTTTGTGATTGGGTTATTTCACTGAGGATGATATTTTCTTGTTCCATCCATTTGCCTAAGAATTTCATGAATTCATTGTTTTTAATAGCTGAGTAATACTCCATTGTGTAAATTTACCACACTTTCTGTATCCATTCCTCTTTTGAAGGACATCTGGGTTCTTTCCAGTTTCTGGTTATCATATATAAGGCTGCTGTGAACATAGTAGAGCATATGTTCTTGTTATATGTTAGAGAATCTTTTGCATATATAACCAAGAGTGATATAGCTGGATCCTCAGGTAATACTATGTCCAATTTTCTGAGGAACTGCCAGACTGATTTCCAGAGTGGTTGTAGCAGCTGTTCCTCTTTCTCCACATCCTCATCAGCATCTACTGTCACCTGAGTTTTTGATCTTATCCATTCTTCTGTTGAGGGACATCTACATTGTATCCAGTTTCTGGCTATTACAAATAAAGTTGCTGTGAACATAGTTGAGTAAATGCTCTTGTTATATTGTGGGACATCTTTTGGTACATGCCCAGGAGTGCTATAGTTGGATCTTGAAGTTGAATTCTTCCCAGTTTTCTGAGAAACTCCCATACTGATTTCCAAGGTGGTTGTACAAGTTTTCACTCTAATCAGTATTCTTCTTGATCCATATCCTCAGTATCATGTGCTATCGTTTGAGGTTTGTTTTTTTTTTTTTGTTTTTTTTTTTATGTTAGCCATTCTGATGGCTGTAAGATGGATCTCAGAGTCCTCATGGCATCAGGGACATCCAGCCAACAACAAGAACAACAAGATGACTAAAGGACAGCATAAGAACACAATCAACAAGAGCCAGGGCAATATGGCCTGATATCATGCTACAACAAGTCCTGGATATGCTAACATAGCCAAGGCACAAGAAAATGGCCTTAAATCCAATATTATAAAGATGATAGAAGTCTTTAAAGGGGAAATTAATAAATGCCATAAACAAATATAGGAAATACAATCAAAAGGTGAAGGAAGTGAATAAAACTGTTCTAGACTTGATGATGGATATAGACTGAATATAGAAAATACAAACATAGACATGGAAAACCTAAGGAAGAAAAAAGGAACTACAGAAGCAGAATACAGGAGATAGAAGAAAGAATCTTAAACCTAGAGGATATGAATGACGAAATAGAAACATTGGTCAAAGAAAATGCTAAATCTAAATAGTTCATGATGCAAAACATCCAAGAAATCTGGGACAGTATGAGAAGACCAAACTGAACAATAACAGGAATAGAAGAAGGAGACGATTCCCAGCTCCAAGGTCCAGAAAATATTTTCAACAAAATCATAGAAGAAAATTTCCCCAATCTAAAGACAATTATGCCTACATACATACACAAAGATTACAGCACACCAAATAGGTTGGACCAGAAAACCAAATTATCGCACCATATAATCAAAACACTCCATGTACAGAACAAAGACACAATATTAAAACTTGCAAGTGAAAAAGGCCACATAACAGATAATGGTTGACTTATACAAATAACAACCAATTTCTCATCAGAGAATCTCAAAACCAGAAGGCCTAAGCAGATGTTTTGCAGACACTAAGAGACCACCAATATCAGCCCAGACTACTGTACACTGCAAAGCTTTCAATCACCATAGAAGGAGAAAATAATTCTATCATAACAAAACCAAATTTCATCATTATCTATCTACAAATCCAGCCCTACAGAAGATACTGGAAAGAAAACTTCAACCAAAGAAGGATAATTACACCCAAGAAACCACAGGAAATAAATAATCTCACACCAGCAAAGCAGCACACACACACATACACACACACACAACCAGCATACACATCACAATAACAAGAATCAACAGTTCCTGATCATTAATATCTCTCAACATCAATTGACTCAATTCCCTGATAAAAAGGCAGAGGATAACAGAATGGATTTGGAAACAGGATCCTCCATTCTGCTGAGTAATCATTTTCATAATGTCTTTTCCCTCAATTTTTTGCAGCCACAGGGGAACAAGATATTTTGGTCTACTATGAAATTTATTATTTAATTTGTTATTTAAATTTAGTGATAAATATTTCTCAAGCTTTGAGTCTCCCATTTTTAACTTTTTTCCTTTTTCTTTTTATTTTTTTCTATTTGTTTTCCATATTTCTATGTTATGTGTGTAGAATAAAATCCAAAGTAACTTACTCAGTATTCTTAAGATCCTTAAGCAGAAGATCTGACAGTCACTATAAAGAATGCTAGTTTGCTGTTTGCTTTATCAATGATCCATTAGCTTATGTTGTTTAGAATCTTCTGTATCACCATGAGATTTATAACTACAACCATGAATACACAAAGGAAATGTTCATTCATCACCCCTAGCCAGAATGCTTTTGCCCACCTCTACTTTTAAGGTTAATCAGAAGTTAGATGAAAAAAACAAATCAAAAGCACTGGAATCTCAAAACAAACAACAAAAAATCAGGTTAAATCTGGCTGAGATAACCAAGAATGTTGTTTAAAAGGCTTATTTGCTTATAGTGTTGACCTCTTGTGCATCCTAGACAACTTCTTCAGGGCAGAGTCCTCTGATTATGCATGTCAAAAGCTCATTAATGATAGAGCAAGAAGAAGATAAATTACAAAGTCAAAAAGGTGAGCAAGGTAGGGCTGCAGCAAACTAAGTGCAAGATCTCTGATTTATGGTTTTTATGCTTTTTTTTTTTTCTGTAAATGCATTAAGTCACACAGTGCAAGCTGCTTCTTGCAGAGGAGGACTTGGCCCTGCGCAGCCATAGCCTACCGACTGGGAAGACTAAGAATGTAAAAGAGTGATTGGATGTTTAAAACTTTCTGTGGTTAGAGTTTTCCATATAGTAATCATAAGAACATGCAATCCCTTCCCTCTTTCTAGAAGTGAGACAATAAGCAGAATTCTCATGCCGTTAGGAGATATTTTGGGGTAGAATGAGAATAAAAGCTTTTTGTGGTTGTTCCTCCGGGACCGAGCAATATGATGTAGTCATGGTTGGACTGGAACTCACTAAGCAGACCATGCTGGCTTCCAACCTAAAGAGTTCTGCCTGCCTTTGCATCCCAGGGGCTGGGGTGAAAGCTCTGTGCCTTTACTCTTGCACTGAAGATTCTATAGGCTAGTGAGATGTTTGAGCACCTTACCCACAAACCTGATCACCTGAGTTCTAACTCTGGAACTCACATGGTAGAAGAGGCGAGCTAACTCCCACAAGGTATTCTTTGCTCTCCAATCAGGTACCTTGCCCCGATGAATAAATACATATAATAAGTTTCTTTAAATAGGATATTTTAGAATTATAATATTTGGAACTTATATATAATGATGTATGCTATATTCATACATAGATTTTCAACTTGGAGATATCAATGATAATGAAATCTACTCCATTCTTCATTTAAATTTGTAAGGGATATTGGATGTTTTGCCACACTAATACTGACCTCATGTATGGTATAAAATTGAATTGCACCAATTGGTTGTATTCTCTGTATAAAGATAGAAGCAAGCAAAGAGCACACACAGGCAAATGACAGAGAGGACAGAGCATCAGTCTTCTCATGTTGGATCCACAAAACCTATCTCCAAGGACTTCTCACCATTACATGCATGTACAAAACCACACATGCTCCTACAAGAGTCATATAAACAAATTGAATCTTAAACTGTAACTGACAAGGAGGCAAAGTGATGAACTGCATTTTACAGAGTTAGAAGGTCTGCAAAAATAAGGACTGGAAAAAAACACTTGACCATAATGGTGCAAACAATTGCAGCTAAGCTCTCAACATAGAAAGCACTCTTCTGCTTTACTTATACTTGACATAATATATGTATAGCAGAAATAACACTCTGGGTGCTTTATTCTCCATTTAAAATACATAGATGCTGAGACAGGGGAAAGGTACGCTAGTTGGCTAGTCTCTGTACAGCTGTTATATTCCTAGGCCACTGGTGAAGTCCTCTGCTTGTCACTGACAATTCCTATGAAAAGACCACAGACAGATAAAATTCAACATATTTCACCCATGATATGACTTATTATTCCTGTCTTAATCAAGGAAGTAATGATGAAAAACTTGTTCTGTTAATTATACTGCTGTAAAAATAAAATAGACTGATTATGGGGATTCGTAATAAAGAGCATTTGCTCCTGCCAATGTGTTCTTCAGGTGGTGGAACAGTGGTTTATTCTGTGTGGAGCAAAGTGGGGCTCAAGTCCTATGCTAGCCCAGTGAACCTGGCTGGCTTCCCACACCTGACTGTGGTACTTCAAGCCATCAGCATGTTCTTCACTGACTGGTTCTTGGTTTACAAGGTCACTTCCACCACATACATACATGATATTTACAAAGAGCTCTTCATCTCCTTGGTCGCCTCAGTCTTCATGAGCTTTGAAGTCATCTTTCTCCTGCTTGGGGTTAGCAACTACTTCTGAGTCCCCAAGGGCAGTCAATAGACAACTCACCAAGTCCCTGCTTTTGTAAAATAATTTTTATCATTTCTAGGTACCCCCACCTGCTGTTTACAATGAAGGCAGTGTGTGAGAAACAAAAAAAAAGAAAGAAAAAAGAAATTCATCATAAAGATTGGAAACATTAAGTTGACAATAGTTATCTGAATGTTGTTTATGAATTATGTAGTCTGTGAGTGTCTAGAAGGCAGAGAGGAAGTGTGAGATGGATCAGACAGCATAAAACCAGCCAAGAAAGAGAAAAATGGAGCCACAGGTTAAGACAAGTGTTACATGTTTAGGCATCAACACTGCAGAGATGATAACGGTTCACAAACTGAGATTGTTTGTTGTCAAAATAAATGTCATTACAGAGCCAAAATTCTCCTCAGAGCATACAGTAATACTGAAATGACTGTGAACATCGCAGTGAGTTTAACATCCTAAGTAAGGTGAAGGTTGATAGACCAAAATGAGAAAGAACACTAAGGAGCAGGTATGACCCATGTGGCCATCTGTCCACGAGGCAAATATCTGTCAGAATGAAGGAACAATGGAGTCTGGAAATTCCAGCGTCTCAATGCCAGGAAAGACAGTGGATAGCATAAAACATTGTCTATCCCAATTTACCTTTGCTTATATAAATATATAATTTATTAAATGAATCTTCTTACCTAATATATAAAAACAAAGTTATACATAATAATGTAGTACAATATAATATTTTGAGATATATTTATAGATATACATACATTGTTTCATATATAAATCAGGCTAATATCATATTTCTTTTCTTCGATCTTTTGGAAACAGCACATTCAATTATTGTTATTGCTTGGAAAAAAAAGTTCACAGGAGAAAATAAACTACAAAGTTTTATGTGATGCAATTTAAAATTCCTAGGTATAGTTTTAGATCAAATTTAACTGGAATTGTGTCCAGAATAGCTTCTTTTAGTTTCCTGAGTGCTTCTGTCCTCTGGTGATATGCCCTTGTGCTTCTCAGAACATGAATGGCCACATCCTCACTGTGCAGCTGAGTCTCCGCTCTAACCAGGCTCCATCTGGAGTAGTCATTGGCTCCTAGGGCCTAAATTATTTTTCAGGACAAGTGGATGAGATTGAATTAAGCCACTTCTGATGACTTTTAACAGAAAGAACTCCTGGGTGTGTTGTGCATCTACTAATATACTCCATTAATACGCATATTCTTAGAAATTTTATTTTATGAATAGAAAGTGCTTATAACTTCTTTTATCCTTTATTATTAATTGTTCGATTTTTTTCTGAACTTTTAAATATGTCTGTTCCCTCTTCTAGGGTGGAGTTAATGGATTGACTGGAGATCTAGAATTTGGAGAAAATGGAGGTAACCCCAATGTCCACTTCGAAATCCTTGGAACCAACTATGGAGAAGAACTTGGCAGAGGTGTCCGTAAAGTAAGCCTAGACTTGCTATAATTTCTTTTCTCTATACTGTTGCCATTTTGCAATGTAATTCTCTCTCTGCAGTGTGATCACAGTGTCATTAAAAGGCATGCGTTCTGAAAGAGAATATGAGCAGGAGTCAGGAAGGAGTGCACTCCTTAGACAGACAGTTGGGTGTTTAGAGTATTCTAAGATACATAAGTACATGGAACAATTGATTAGATTCATACCTTAGAATAACTTAACTGAAGAGATATAACATAGTGCTTGCCTAGGGAAGTTGTCTCACCTTTCAGTCATTGTATTAATGCTTTTATAAAATACTAAATTAAATATTTAGACAAAGCCTAGCTGTTTGATTTTTTAGCTTGTGACATGAACAAAATCAG
This sequence comes from Mastomys natalensis, assembly GCA_021653895.1. NCBI lineage: Eukaryota > Metazoa > Chordata > Mammalia > Rodentia > Muridae > Mastomys > Mastomys natalensis. The sequence continues at coordinate 45,727 of JAJTUV010003168.1, forward strand.
AGTAAGTGATCGAGTAAGTTTGATACAGTAGTATTGAAAGTCAGCTATAGAAAGTTTCATTATGGTAGAATTTGGTGTGTGGCCTGTAGTCAGGAGATTATACTTTACAGGAAATGATCCTTAGTATATTCTGCAGATCACGTAATGAAGCAGCTAAGTACCAATAAAGGATGTCTGACAGAATATCATGACTATTGCTCTCTCAAGGAGAATTACAAAAGTCCTTGGAGAAATGACTTTTCTGTACTTTGAACTTGCCATTTTTCAACATTTTTGTAGGGGAAAACTGCAGGTGAGTTTGCACACAGAGATGATAGCTCTAAAGTTCTGGGTGTCTGAAGTTGACTGTGTTCTGGATATGCTTCAAAAATAAAAGCAGGTGTGAGAAAATCCTCGACACACTCCTTCAATTGCATGTCTGATACTGTACTCTGAATTTAATGTGACCATGAGGTTATTTATTTGTCACCCAATGAAAGAATTTGTCAGTATTTAGTCGTGTACTCAGTCTTATACATTCTCTTTCCAGCTTCAAAACTTCTACCTTGTTTGCCTGATTCATCCTTGCTTTGGCATGTAGTAGAAATACATTAATGTATATTGTTACACTTTTTATATTACATAAATATGCCACAATTTATTATACTGTCTACACAATAAGGCAGTTGCAGTCTTCCTACATATATTTATTGACTATATACTATTGTTCTTGTGCATATATTTTCATGTGCAAGAATAGAATTACAATAGAAGACACATGCCTTAGACATTACTGGATAACATCAAACTCATAATTGAAATATATCAGTTTTCACTTACCAGAGCAGTATATATAAGTTATTGCCATCACATGAGTGAAACACATACTGATTTGTCAGACTTCTAAGCTTTCTTTAATTTCTTGATATAGTCACACACCTTCATAGTTTCTGTTTAAGTTCTGTGATTATAAAGGATTCTAATTCCTATTTTGGGCATCTCAGATTTCTCTTCGACTTTGTTTCCCTTTCAAGTTTTGTTCTTTGTTTGGTTGTTATCTTTTTAGGAAGGAAGATATGTCTTGTGTTTTTAGAATTGATACTCGAATGTGTACAGCGATCCAGTGAACACTTGGAGAATTTGTCCTTTGCTACTTGATTAAATGACAAGAATTAATTTTTCCCTAAGAACTTGGTTTTCATAGCATTATTAAAACATTTAAATTTGCCTTTATTATGAATATTTTTCTGATTGTTGATGTTTATTCTTATTCAGACAACACTTGCCACTCTGAGTCATCTGTCAATCAGGTATCTTGTAAATGTTCGTATTCTTCTGCTAATAACTGTATTCACCAGTGTTATCTCATCCTGAAAGGAAGAGTTATAGGGTGGTTTTGATATCTACACCCTCATCCTATGACACACATCATGCTTAGTCTCAAAAGTTTATATTCACAGAATTGAACAACGCAATACATCATGATTTGTACAGTCTTCCTGTAAAGTAACTTTATAGAACATCCTTAATATCATGAAGAAATATTTGGAGGTTTATTTGGGAGAGTTCTTTAATTTATATTCTGTGACTAAAAATTTACATATTTTAACTTTATTTTGCCATTTATTGCTAGGATATTAAAATAATTAATAATAATGAATTTTTATATCCAGCTTTCTCATTCAACTTTTAATTCGTATAAATCATCTTTACATTTTAATACATTTACTGCAAATTGTTCTATCACCTGAACTTAATGATGGTTTTTGCTTCGTATTTGTAATTTTACAACTATTATGTGTGGTGTGTGTGTGTGTGTGTGTGTGTGTGTATTGGGTACTTGGAACTAAAGATAATAATTACTGGAAATAATGATAGTAGACATCTTTGAATTGCTGTTTTTAACATATTAATACAAAATACATTATTACTTTCTAGGTTTTCATTCAGGTTAATGTCTCATCTGTTTCTAGAATGTACTAACTTCATTTGAATATAGATATATATTTACACTTACATAAGCCACATTTACTTTGTTATAATCATGCCTATCTCTCATGATTACATTGATGATTATGATTTGAATTTTCTGAAATTGTCCTTTCAGTTGGACTTTATGCTGAGGTTAAGCTGAAGTAAACTACATGCGTTAGCAGGGTGAGCACTCCAGAGACACGCACAGTACAAACACACACTAGTCCCTTGTCATTGACAGACAAATCTTAATTTTTAAGTAACTAAACTTTTATTGAGGTGAACCTGTTTTTTTTTTATAGTGAATATTTATTTACATTTCAGATGTTATACCCTTACCCCATTTCCCCCCTCCAGTCCAGGAACCCCCTATCCCAGGCCCCCCTCTTCCTGCTTCTATGAGAATGTACCCCACCTACCCCCCCCACTCCTGCCTCCCACCCTCGAATTCCCCCACACACAGCATTCAGCCTTCATGGGACCAAGGATCTCCTCTCCCACCTATACCTGACAGGACCAAGCTCCCTTACATATACAGCTGGAGCCATGAGTCCCTCCCTAAGTGCCCCCAGGCTGGTGGTTTAGACCCTGGGGACTCTGGTTGCTTGGTATTGTTGCTCTCCTCATGGGGTCAACAAACCCTTTCAGCTCTGTCAGTCTTCACTCTAACTCCTCCATTAGGAACCCCTTGATCAGTTCAGTGGTTAGCTGTGAGCATCCTACTCTGAATATCTCAAGCTCTGGCAGACCTCTAACGACACAGCTACATCAGGCTCCTGACAGCATGCGCCTCCTGACATCCACATCAGCATCTACCTTTGGCAACTGCACATGGGATGGATACCCAGGTGGAACAATCTCCAGCTGAAGCCTCCTTCAGTTTCTAACCTACACTTTGTTTCCATATTGGCTCCCATGAGTATTTTGTTACTCCTTTTAAGAAGGACCAAAGCACCCCCACTTGGTCTTCCTTCTTCATGAGCTTTATGTGGTCTGTGAGTTGAATCTTGGGTATTTCAAGCTTCTGGACTAAAATCTAATAATCAGTGAGTACATACCATGTGTGTTCTTTTGTGATTGGGTTACCTCACTCAGGATGATATTTTCTAGTTCCATCCATTTACCTAAGAATTTCTCAAATTCATTGTTTTTAATAGCTGAGTAATATTCCATTGTGTAAATGTAACACATTTTCTGTATCCATTCCTCTGTTGAAGGACATCTGGGTTCTTTCCACCTTCTGGCTATTATAAATAAAGCTGCTATGAACATAGTGGAGCATATGTCCTTGTTATATGTTAGAGCATCTGCTGGATATATGACCAGGAGTGGTATAGCTGGGTCCTCAGGAAAAGCTATGTCCAATTTTCTGAGGAACTGCCAGACTTATTTTCCAGAGTGGTTGCACCATCTTGCAATCCCACCAACCATGGAGAAGTTTCCTTTTTCTCCACATCCTCGCCAGCATCTACTATCGCCTGAGTTTTTGATCTTAGTCATTCTGACTGGTGTGAGGTGGAATCTCAGTGTTGTTTTTATCTGCATTTTCCTGATGACCAAGGATGCTGAACATTTCTTTAGGTGCTTCTCCGCCATTCGAGTTTCCTCAGTTGAGAATTCTTTGTTTAGCTCTATACCCCATTTTTGATAGGGTTATTTGGTTGTCTCGAGTTGATTGTAGCTTCATAGAATGAATTGGATAGTGTTCCTTCCATTTCTATTTTGTGGAATAGTTTGAAGAGAATTAGTATTAGGTCTTTCTTGAAGGTCCGATAGAATTCTGCACTAAAACAATCTGGTCCTGGGCTTTTTTGAGGGGAGACTTTTGATGACTGCTGCTATTTCTTTGAAGTTCCGGAACTGTTTAGATGTTTTACTTGCTCCTGATTTAACTTTGGTACCTGGTATCTGTCTAGAAAATTGTCCATTTCATCCAGATTTTCCAGTTTTCTTGAGTATAGCCCTTTGTAGTAGGAAAATATTTACTGGTCCTTTAAGTTGGGGATCTTCACTCTCATCTATACCTATTATCCTTAGGTTTGGTCTTCTCATTGTGTCCTAGATTTCCTAGATGTTTTGGGTAAGGAGCTTTTTGCATTTTGCATTTTCTTTGACAGCTGTGTCAATGTTTTCCATGGTATCTTCTGCACATGAGATTCTCTCTTCTCTTGTATTCTGTTGGTGATACTTGCATCTACGACTCCTGATCTCTTTCCTAGGTTTTCTATCTCCAAGGTAGTCTCCCTTTGAGATTTCTTTATTGTTTCTATTTTCATTTTTAGATCCTGGATGGTATTGTTCAATTCCTTCACCTGTTTGGTTGTGTTTTCTTGCAATTCTTTAAGGAATTTTTGTGTTTCCTCTTTAAAAGCTTCTACCTGTTTATCTGTGTTCTCCTGTACTTCTTTAAGGGAGTTACTTATGTTCTTCTTAAAATCCTCTATCATCATCATGAGAAGTGAACTTATTTCTGAATCCTGCTTTTCGAGTGTAATAGGGTATCCAGGGCTTGCTGTGGTGGGAGAACTGGGTTCTGATGGTACCAAGTAACTTTGATTTCTGTTGCTTATGCTCTTGCGCTTGACTTTTGCCATCTGGTTATCTCTAGTGTTACCTGTGCTCACTGTGTCTGACTGGAGTCTGTCTTTCCAGTTATCTTGCTTATTTCAGAACTCCTCAGAGTCCAGATGTCTCTGTGATCCTGTGATCCTAAGCTCCTGGGTGGAAGAGCTCCTGGGACCCAGGCTGCCTGTGGGATCCTGAAATCCTGCTGCTCTGAGTGCACTGATTCCTCTATGAAGGCTCAGGATATGGTGTCTCCACAGGAGCAGACCAGCTAGGTGTCTGCACCAGCCAAAAGGACCAGGTGCAGGCGAACCTGTTTTTAATTTGTTTCTTTATTCACTTTACATCCCAATATTAGCTCCCCTCCTCCCAGTATGCCCTCATACAGATCCTCTCCCCATCTCCTCCCTCCCTTTTTCAGAAGGGGGTGCCCCGCTCTGTGCATCACTTCCTCACTACAATCCTCCCTCCCATGGCACAAGATGTTACTGCAGGACTATGTTTATCCTCTGCTACTGGAGCCAGAAAAGGAAGTTTGGTTAGGAGAACCTGATCCATGGGTGGGAAAGCAGCAGTTTCAGGGACAGCCCTCGTTAATTGTTGGAGGACTCACATGAAGGGTGAGTTACACATCTGCTACATATGCAGGGGCTCTATGTCCAGCTTACGCTCACTCTTTGGTTGGTGATTCAGTCTCTGGGAGCCCCAAGTGTTCAGGTTAGTTGACTCTGTTGGTCTTCTCGTGGAGTCCCTGTATTCTTTGGGTCCTCAATCCTTCCCCCAAGTCTTCCATAAGAATATGTGAGCTCCATCTCATGTCTGGCTGTGCATCTCTGCATCTCTTTCCATTGGGTGCTGATGAAGCCTTTCAGTGGACAGTTATGCAAGGCTCCCGGACCGACAAAGCTTAATGGATGTCAATACCCGATATTTAAAGAACAAAACTGGAAAACAAATGAAAAATGAAAAGGTTAACATGTTTGTGCAGAAAATAAATAGGTTTGAGAAGATATAGAGGAGAATATTTAGAATGTAGATAAATTGAGTATATTTGAATATTAAGAGAAAAAGTCACTTAAGAGAAAGAGTTGAAGAAGACAGAACAGAATTATGTTGAGTAATGATGGATTTCAAGTATGAAAATAAAAGGAGAGAACAGGATGCAGGAGTAGCTGGTGTTCTTGAACTTAAGTGGGTGAGTGTGGCTCACCAGAGTACAAAATGAAGGGGTGAAAAAAGGAGCAAGTCAAGTCCTTACACAATATGTGTTTCCTGGTGTTAGGGAACTAAGGCAATAGTTAGTGAATATAATGGTTTTTGCTGGTGAAATCAGAGGTTGAGATTATCTACTGAAGAAAAGTCACTACAGTAGCAACAGATTATGAAGCTAGAGGCTTAAAATGGCAAACAGGAGACAGGGGAATTGCTAGGCAGGGCTGATATCACATAAAAGGACAAAACCAAACAGTTCATTGTAGCAGTAATCTTGGTTGTGTTTGTCAGTAACTCTCAGCACACTGAATGAGTTTGACTAATACAGGCTGGGTATTTTTTTTATTGGCTTGCTGTCCTTTCGCTTTGCATTTTTTTATAGCAATGCAGCAAAACAAGTGATATTAAAGACAATAGTAAGATATGATTAAAATGACAAAGCTTGAAACCTATCCTAGACTGGGTAACAATGGAAAGACAAAGAGAGTTTCAGCAACAGAAACAAAATAGAGCTCGAATAGTTTCATCCTGAACGTATCTAAAACCTGTATCATGAGACGAGGGAAGTAGGAGAGTCTCTGAGCGAGAAAACTGTTTGAGGAGAGAATATCTCAGGATAGGATGGTTGGAGTGCATGAATGCTTATGAAGGTGGAGAAAGAGATCTTCCAGCCTAACTTGGCCATAGGAGTCCTGTGTGTTCCATAGTGGCTGGAGGTCAGAATAGTCACTTCAACCTGCTTAGAATTCAGTCTATCCTCATTATCTAGCATTAAAGAGACAAAGAGATAGACATCAAAGCATGTGTACATCATTTCAAGTATAACAGATGACCATGGAAGCTGTTCATATTTCTACACTCTAGCTTCAAAAAATGGGCTGAGGCTCTCCTAAGAACAAATACCATATAGATATTCCACTAAAGGTCGCTAGAATTCTTATAAACTACTGACTCTAAGGTGCCTTTTATATTGTTGACACTCTCAAATGTTGTGAATCCAGATGTGGTGACACACACTTGCAATTAAGGCGCTGAAAAGACTGAGGTAAGACAATTGAGAATTTCAGGACTGCATCTGTTCAATTAAAGAGACCCTGGGTCAAAATTAATTTTTTTTCTCCTTGTTTAAAAAATGGTTTTAATATTCCTGGTTTTAATATTTTTTCTTTTTAGTCTAAAACATTGCATATTCGTTTAGTGTATGTGTGTCTATACATAGGTGTGTGTGTATGTGTGTGTGTATATGTGTGTGTGTGTGTGTGTGTGTGTATGTGTGTGCGCACGCGCGAATGCATGTGCATGTGTCCATGAGCACCATTTGGCACCCCAACATATTTGTCTATAGAGATCACGTTTTCCACTAAATCATAAGTTGCATAAACTATTTACTTAATAAATTCTAAATCTCTGCTGTTTTAAGATGGCTCTGAATTAGTTGGGGATATGAAACTTAGTTCACGTGTGGAGCAGTTCCTTCCTACAAACACTGGGAGAGGCAATAATGCTTGCAAAGATGCAAAGAATGCCTTCCCAGCCAAATAACTGCAGTGGAGATGTATTAGATAACTGTCTGGAATTAAAGCTCCAGTCTCTGCTACTCTATCCACTTCTCAAAAAGAGTAAATGGCTTTCTAACTGAGGAGCTGTCAAGTTGTCAGGGTTTGTTGTGCAGCCAGGGGCTGAATGTGCATGGTGCTCACATACTTATCGCCTCCAGCAGGGATCCTGTCAGATTTCATGAACCGGGCAGAGCGTGTCTGTTAGGATTTGACCACAGATTCGCAATCCTAAATGTTGGATCAATCTGTGCTGCGTTGGCATTATGTGAATGAAGACTTCGTTCCCCTGAGTTCAGTGGGCATGTACAAACGATGAATTCTCACTCTGGCTAACCAAAATGAAGAGCTTGCCTATTTCATGTCTTCTATATATCGCTTTTCCTGGAAGTAAGGTGTCTAATTCAGACAGTTGTATAGTTAAGGTGCACCATGTATCCTAGAGAAAAAATTGAAGTGAAACTAAATGCTTGTTTTTGAGATCATCAAGATTTTCTGTTAATCCTGCAGTTGGACTGCTGTTCCTGATGCTTCATCTCGACCCAGAATTTCCATGAAAATAATTGCAATAGCAACACTGCATAAAGCAACCTAAATCTGAGTTTATACAAGAATTATGAGAAAATGAAAGCCTATGCGGAATAAAACTATAAAGAATCAATACAGTTTTTCTTAGGAAAGGAATTCTATCACAACTTTTGTTTGTCTGAATTTTTTTTGTTCCATTTGCCAATGCCACACACATTCTACTGTGAAGAACTGAGTTCCAGAATTAACATGTAATACTCTGCCCTTAAGGTCTTCAAACGTTATCATAAAAGGAAAATAAGGCCAGGAAAAGTGTATCAAAGCTGCTTCCATAACCAATCTTAACCAGACAGTAGTGCTTAGAACAGTGGTTCTCCACCTTCCTAATGCTGCAACCCTTTAATAAAGTTCACATTATTGTGGTGACCCCCAACCATAAGATTACTTGTTGTTACTTCATCCCTTACATATGATTTATAAAAACAATAAATTTGATTTTATTGCCTTCTATTGGATTAGGACTTCAAGAAAACTTTTGTATCACAAAATCACATGATTACTTGATGGCTGATATTTGTACTTCTTCATATCCATAATTGAATGAACCAATCCTGTATAATATATTTTACCTAATATATATTTAAATTATTGAATTATCTTATGAGCATGGCTATTTTGTCTGCATATTGTGTGTGTGCACGCGTGCATGCACGCGCACGTGTGCACAGTACATGTGTACCTGATGCCTACACGGGCCTGGAGAAGGTATTTCATCCCTTGAGACTAAAGTTACAGTTGTTAGTCACCATATAAGTGCTGGAAATAAAGCAAGAGTTGTCTAGAAAAATGTAATCGTGTGTGCGTGTGTGTGTGTGTGTGTGTGTGTGTGTGTGTGTGTGTGTGTGTGTGTGTAGCAGGAAGTATTTGAAAAATGCAGCTGTGCAGCTAGACTTTTGGGTCTCCACCATGTTCCCCCTCTCTCTGCAGCACCAGCTGCTTCATGAAGTCCATACCCCAAATCCCAGGAAATAACCACCACCCCCCCATGCAGTCGATACAACATTTCCAGTACCCGGTTGAAATGAGACTCCCAATGCTTAAGATTATCCAACAGATTTATATATTAGCAAATGCTCAATACACAAGATGTCCACACAATCAGAATTTTTACCCAATATCTAACCCTTTGATATGAGTAACTAATGAATAACTACCTGAGACTCCTAGAGACATGCACGTCTTCCTCCATCTTGCTTCCTCCCCCCTTCCTTCTCCCTTGCCTTCTTCCTCCCAACTCCCAGCTCCACCTACCTCTTCTACTGCCAATCACAGAGTTCTATTGCAAATACACTGGGCAGGAAAGTTTCCTGAGATATATATATGTTTTTATATGTATAAATATGAGGATATGTACCAAGAGGATTAGAGGATTATGTCGGTTATAATTTCTGTGTAGAAAAACCACAATTTATATATGGTGTAGGTTGTTCTAATATTTTTATGGAATGAAACTATTACAAGGGACTGCTGAGATAATTTAACAGTTAAGAGCACTTATTGCTTCTGCAGAGTACTTGAGTTCAATTCCAGCACCAACATGGTGGCTCACAATCATCTGTAACTTTAATTAGAAAGTTTTAGATTACCTCTCTCTATATATATATACATATACATACATATACATACACATACATACATATACATATACACTGCAAAACATTCACACACACACACACACACAAGAGAGAGAGAGAGAGAGAGAGAGAGAGAGAGAGAGAGAGAGAGAGAGAGAGAGAGAAACGTAAGAAGGAATCAAACCAAAGCCATTTTGAGCAAAACTTCCAATTGGAATACTGGTCAAATAAAGTTCCCTTATTCTATTTGGCAGAGAGAGAGAGATGTACATGGGTAGGTGACATCCAAGTTGGCAAGTTAATACATGAATGCTAGGCAAGTCACCCCACCACAGTTGAGCAAACCAAGCAATAAGAACAGGGTAAGTGTAGCACATAGGGAAATGTCCCTAGGGAAGTCTCACTGTAACTTGGCACAGATATCTGTGGTTTTCAGGCTTGAAAGATCTTTAACACTCTGGCTCCAATACATAGTTCAACTCCTGAGTCTGTCCTCAATCACTAGTGACTTAATTACAATAAACTCTGTTTTCTGTATTGACTTGGTATTTAAGTTGTATTGAATTCAAGTAGGCCCTGTAACAATAAATGAATAAAATTTTTAAGGAAAAAATAAACTATTTTCTGTGAAGTAGCTGCTATTGCTCTGCAAAATTTGAGACAGGGTGTGCTCATACAGAGGCTCAGTGATTCTTTCACCATCTCTGGTTCATGTGCTGAAGTGTTGATTTGTTTGGCCTAAAATAGCATAAAAGATACAGAAGATAAAAGACTTAGTTTTCTACTTATTCTAGTAGATCATAACCAGAATAAAACATGCCTGATTTTGAAGCCCCACCCCCCCTTCCAGACACAGATAGACATATACTACCGATAAAACTCTATGCAACTTAAATTCATAGATATGATATGATAGTATTCACTCTCCTACAAATGAATACACATTTTTAATTTTGCTCATAAACTGTAATTACACTCCAGGACTTCATATGAGAAAAATGGTTCTGTGAGGAAAGCAGACTGAATCTGCAGAAGTGAGAAGAGATGCTTATTCAGGACTTGCCCCTTGTTGTGGTTGCATCCCTTAAATGGCAAGTATAGAAGGTTATTTCAAGAAGCCGACATGAAAGCATCTATGGTAGCTGTAAAGAGGCCAAAAAGCTCTTATTCATCTATAAACTCTTAGCAGACTCATGTATTATATTTTGACATTTACAATGTCAATAGAAACACAATCTTGGTGGATTTCCAATTACCCCAGACTCTGAGCATTCACACCTTCTGAGTTGCTCTTGCAGTCTGCTCAGGTATTTGAAGGAAGAGCTGCCTTATTTTCTCTTTCTCATCTGGTTTGCTTAAGGAAACTATAAATTAACCTTTTACAGGGCTCCATTATATACAGTGATAATAAGTACAAACTTTGTACAGTTCTAAGCACAGAATCTCATAACATATACCAGTAGTTCTCTATGATCCGTTTGTTTGTGATAAGAGTAGCATCTCCCATTCAAAGTAATAGTGTGTCTTTATTGATGAGGAGGCATGGTAGTCAAGGTTTGGTAGCAGCTGCTTACTGCTTTCTTAGTCTTCTTCCCCCCCTTTCAGTAATATTATCATTTTTAATCAGTATATCTGATGCACTGTAGCTAACATGACATCATTAAAACTTGAATCTTCATTAAGATTAAGATTAATTAACATTAAGTGAGGACTAGTTTTTCAGACTTAGGGTGGCTTAAATGTGTATTCTTCTCCCTTTAAAATTTCTATCATTAGTTTCTTTCTTCAGAAATGATAATAGATATGAATATGAACAAGCAACCCATATTCTTGCTGTTCAACAAGTTGTTGGTTTTATGCTGGAATGTGCAGTATGCTGTTATTACATACAGGATAGTACCTATAGGCTATTTCATACACAATAGAACAATGCTGCTTAGAATGTAGCTTGTATTTCCAAAAAGCCTAGAGAGTTTTCCTTCATAGCTGTGACCTGATTGTGTCTATCGCACTGTTTCTAAAGGGAGGACATTCAGAAGTACAACGTTTATAAACACACAAATACTTTTCATTGAGACTTTAAACCCATACCCAAAACTAATACAAACAAATTCTATTCAGACAATAGTAAGCAGTTTTGAAAATGTAAAGTTCCCTATTTACGCTTGCTTTAGAAAGGCGCATTGATGTCCAGCTGGGAGCAAGAAGTAGCATTTCTACCCCTCTAGTTTCACAGTAATTCTGTAGTAAGATATGGCATCTTTAATTTTGGGGGTGTTTGTTAAGGGAAGAAAATGCTAATCAACACTTATCTGAAGTTAGAAAGGATTATCAGAAGCAGTATATGAGTTCTCACACTAATACCATCTTGCACTTGTAGATAATTTTAAAGACCTGTTTTCTTTGTGGGCATAGAGTTCATTTTATTGATACCCAAATAGTATCTACACTACTAGGCTATGCAGTGTATCATGAGAAGCAAATCTGTGGTACTTTAACAACATACAGTTCTATCCAGTAAATATTCCAGATGTTAAAAATTGACAATGACGTTACAACATGACAATTTTATTCTTACTTTTATTTTCTATTATTATGTGTACATGTGTTTGACATGTGTGTGAGTACACATCAATTTTTTTTTTGGACAAACTCTGAATGATTCAAAGCCAATTTTCAAGGTGATAATTTCAAGATAGTAAATGTATTTATTCTGAAACAAAGTCTCCATATTAAGATCTTACATATATATTAACTACAATTATTACTGTTAATTAACTGATGCTGATCTGCACTGTGAGTTAAACTGTACCCTCTGCCATTCAGCCTTAGACACACTTGTTTATTAAGTCCAAAATTATTATTGTGAAAAACTGTTATGTTTTACTTTATCAGCATGTTGACGAGAATTGCAAATGTTTCTTTTTTAATTTGTTATTGAAAATAGATTTTTTCATGAAATATATGATTACGGTTTCCCCACCCTAATTCCTTCCAGATCCTATCCACTTTCCAACTCACCCAAATTTATACCTTTGTTTCTTTATTTTTCCCTCTCCCCCTCCCTCTCTTCCTCTCCCTCCCTCTCCCTCTCTCTCTCCCTCCATCCCATCTCACATTAGAATATAAACAGGAATCTAGAATAATAAAGATAAAATAAAAATGAACCAGAAAAGACCAAAACAAAGAGAAAAAAGAGCAAAGAAAAACACAAGAAACATGTACAGAAGCTGGGAGAAATACATTCACACACAGGGAAAACCCACAAAAACAAAACCATAATGTATAAGCAAAGATCTCTCTTGGAAAAATTGACCAGACATAGATTTGTGGGAAACAAATACCATTGAGTTTCTTTTGTGTTGTTCATCTACTGTTTGGCATGGGGTCTGTGCTAAAGCGTGGTTTGTGTACCCAATGAAAATTCCTTGGAGAAAATTAATTTTTCCTTTGAGAGCAGTTACCAACTGGAGATAGCTTCTGGGTCAGGGATGTCTACTTCCTCTATAAGCACTGGAATTCCATTAGGCCCAGACCTGTGCAAGCTCCATGTATGCTGCCATAGTCTCTGGGAGTTCATATGTGTATCAATCCTGTTGTTTCAAGGCCTTATTTCCTGGTGTCTTTCAACTTCATTGGGTCTTAACCATTTTTCCACTTTCTCTTCTGCAGAGTTCCCTGAGCCCCAAGGAGAGGGATTTGATGAAGGCAACTCATTTAGGACTCATGGTTCCAAGGTCACTCATTCCCTGCTCTTTCTAGTTGTGGGTCTTTATATGGTTGAGTATAACAGGTTGTTGCTAGCCCAGAATCCCTTTATTATATTTCTTTAGCAGAACTGTCATACTTGACTTTCCCGTAGGAACACTGATTAGACAATAATAATCTCAGGGTCTTGGCCATTTGGGCAGTACCAGGAGTGGGTTGTAGCTCATGTAGTGAAACTGAAATCCCATCAGATAGCTGTTCGTTACTACCACAGCCTGTATGCTCTAGTTGTACAAGTGTCTCTTGTAGGCAAGTCACCATAAAACTGTCTATGCATTACACAAATAACCCTACAAAGTTGTACTGGAAGCTGGTGTTATTTAGAGCTTCTTTCATTATGAGACAAAGATATTGCTTAAGTAACTGTTAGCACTTTATCAATCATAGTGATTCAAACACGATGAAGGACTTTATGTTCGTTGGCAGTAATTTTGATTTTTAAAATTCAGTAAACATGCTATTTCAGGATTACTAAATTTTATTATCATAGCAAAATAGCATTTCAGAAGTTCTTTTTTAATAATCAAGAGTGAGAAGTGAATCACATTTTAACATAATTCAACAAACAGCTTGGATTAATGCAGACCGTGCTTTGAAATGTGTAATTAATAAAATGAAGGCATCTGTCTGAATCTAATTATGGGAGTAAGTGACTGGATCCTCCTGATGAGAATGGCTCTCATCTCTCCGACATTTCTGAAGCGTTATTCAGTCAGAAGCTGCAGAAGGTTGTAATACCTTGGAGTACCTGAATAAAAGCAGTTTTGTGCTTTAAATGGAAATGTATTGGAAACGCTTTGCTGGGGAATTTCTTCCTTTTACTCTTTCAAGGTTGATATGATTCGTATCCTGGACTGAGAAGAAAAATCATCCAGTCCTAGGCTCAGACATTTCAGAGCTGCTGATTGTAGTCATTCGGAGCAATGACACGATTTGAATAAGTACACTTCCATTAAGCAGGAGACAATTTTTGTTCAGGTCTATGGAAAATTGTCACACTCCTCCTTCTCATGGAGAACACATTGTATTAATATATAATTTTCCTTGCAAAGAAAATTGGAAAGTGTGCAATTATTTTTAGGAGAAACACAACATTTGTAGTGTAGGCATGAGTTCTTATTCTAAATGACTTTATGGAAAACCATAGAATAATTTTACATTCTTTCTTATTTTTTTTTTTTGTAATTTCAGCAGTTTCTATTTCCTAAACATCATTCATTTTCTGTTCATATAGTATTAGATAAATTGATTATACAGTTTCTACTGTATTTTGAATTTTATTTTCTTATGAGATTGATCTATGTTTAAAATACAGAAACATGTCAAAATTTCTCTTAATAGAAAGTATTCTTGATTTACCCCTACCATCTGAGGGGAATCCAAAATTAGAGATCAAGCAGCAAAATTTGATGTAACATCATGCTGCATTATGTATGGACAGTCCAAACAACATGTATGGAGTGAGGAGTTTGGAGAGCTTAATTACTTGCCCAGGAAACCTTTAGTTTATTAGAAGGACGAAAGCTCAACTACTGGATAAATGGTGTCCCACTTGGCTGTGTCTTCTTCACACTTCACACAATGATATACAAGCAAACAACTGTGCATTTTTTTTCACTGAAGGTGCAGAATCCTCCAAATCTATTTATAGTTATAGTTTTTATCACATTTATATGATAAATACAAAAACTAGCAAGATACTTTGTATATGAGTTATGTTTACTGTGTACCCTGACATAAAAGACATAGAAACAAAATATTCTGGTACTCCTTTGGTCTTAACAGTAGTTTAGCATAATGTATAGATGCTACAATTCATTCAAAACATCGGAAGTTTGTTTCATACATTAATGTTGGAACTGCAATCTTTGAACATCTGACTTTGACAGAATGGTTACTTTGGAACACTTGAAATAAACAAGAAATATGAATATTAGGCAAGGCACAAGAAATTTAAGGTGTTCCAATTAGATCCAATAACATGTAAGAAGTGGTAGAAGCCACTTCTGGTTGTTGAGAAATGTACAAGACAGCTTGCCCCAAGCAATTTAATTTCCGTCTTTAGCAGCATCAATAGCAGGAGTCACATTAATACTAAAATGGAGCCAAGAAACTAACAAAGGTTTTGTTGTCCGCCAGGCCTGGTTGTGACAATTGGATCATTAAGAGCAAAGGATTCTGTAATAGTGGCAGTGTGACAGGTGTCCTTCAATGAGATGAAACAACACTGTGTTAGAAGAAGGCCTCTAGTTAGTAACGAAAACCTGTACTGTATTGATTGGTCTCTTGATAATAGCTCTAAAGAAAGGGTAACATTTAGGAAGCATTTTAACTACTATAATGTACATAGATCTAATTTTAAAACCATTGAGATGCTACACAGAAGGAAAGTAAATTTGTAGGAAGTAGACAGAAAATCTATCATTATCATCAATTAAGAATTCTGTAAATATTAAGCATTTGGCAATACCCCCCCATGTTAAAAATGTTAGTACAATAGGTATTTGTGGCCAGTCATTATTTTTATGATGCTCTGTGAATTCTATTTCTTGCATTATGTAATAAAAGTATACTTTTGTTATTTTCCTTTTCTCCAAGTAATTTCTTACTTTAGCGTGAAAAACAGTCTCTATTTCTTATTGCTAGAAAGTTGATATGCAATATAAAAAGTCAAATGTTACTGAGCTATTACCTCTATGTATAGAATGTATGCTTTCAGTAATAGTTATGTTATAATTAATTGCAGGTTACAGTTTTAAAAAGTATTTCTCTCATAAAAGCCTGTATTCCTTGATGGGGTAGTAGCACAGTGTAGCAATGACATTCATTACTGTTATCACAAAGACAACCAAGATAATATAAATAAATTGGACAGAAGTAAAGGCCAAAATTTGCTAGTACAAAAATAAAGTGCCTATTATAAAACCTTACCAATATTTCATAATAGGCACTTAGGTAGAAAAAAAAAACTGAAAATTTTAGTTGATCAAAGGTCAAAGGCAGAAACAATGCTATAGTTTGCTAAACCATCTATGACAGTTACTAAAGTAGTTAAGAAAACTGTATTATAAAAGAATCTCACAGAATTAAAGAATTTTAGGTTAAAAGTAAATGATATCAATAGCATTTTAGTGTATCTACTAGCAAACATTCAGAGCCGATGCAGATAGATATAAGGTGTTACTTAGTATGAAAGGGAAAGAGCATGACTTATGCAAGACTCCTTCAGTGCCTGGTGGTGCAATCTGAAAAGCAGAATAACTCAACCTGCCACATGGGACATTGGAACATAACAACCTGCTCTGGGCATCGTGCTGTCACCTGTGAACCACAGCTGTGCAAATCATCTAAACCCCGACTGACCATTTTACCTGTAACTGACCACTCATCAGCCTCATTGTTCTTACCACAATGCATGTGTGCAGACTGGGGCAGTAGGAAAAGTTCAGTCACAGCAGTCTACTGGAAGAAGTTGGAACTAGATCAAGAGTCTAGGAAGTGATGTTCAAACTCCTTACTCTTAAGGCCATTATGCCAGGAAAGATAAAACCTCAGAGAATGAGAGAAAAGGACCAAAGGAGAAGAGTCAAGTAGACATGCCTGCCTAGTTTCTCCTTTCACTTGAAGCATGTTTCAGTTACATTCTTAGATTATAAATATTTGACCAACTAATATTCTTTGAATATGAGAATAATTATGATAGACTACATGGAAAAGAAAAGTAGTTGATATGTTTTGTTTAACAACCGTGTATTTAGTATGGTTATGTAAAGAACAGAACTGATAGACGGGATATACACTGAAGTACTTCATATGAACTAAAAAGCCAGAAGAGAAAATGTGTTTTCAAGGGGCTTTGGTAGGTTGACTTACACTCTTATATCTTAGGAGCTGAGTTATCATTTGCATGCTGGTGAGACTGAGAACCTTTCAACTACTCAGTCCTTAAGGGTGGATCCTCAGCAGTTCCAGGCAGGCTGGCACTGGAGCTGGAATATTCTTGGACAGTCACTTGGTATTCAGTTCACCTTGAAAGGCCTAAGAAGCTGGATTCTCATGTTAGCCAAAGAGAGAATCAGCAGAGAGTGACACACTCATCAGCAGAAAGCAAAGGCAGGGAGCCAGTAGCACTGCCTTTGGCTCAGAGCTTTTCATAAGTGAGCCATTCTCAGAAGGTAAGCCCATTCCAGGAGAGTTTTCTTTTCAGTTAGTCCTTTCCTGAAAATGCTACTGCAGACCAACCGTCAGCCATTTCTCTTCCTTGATTCCAGATCCAATCAATTTGACAACCAAGATTAATGATCTATTACAGACACCGTGCAGAAGTAAGATTCTGAACAGGAAATAGATTGGGTATCACTAGATTATCAACTCATGATAGTTGTTCTCTGCACAACGTGTAAATGAATCATAATTAAGCATCAACATGGAGAAAAGTTAATCTCTCACTAGCTAGTATTCCAGCCACTTAAGAAGAAACCAGGGAAATATATACTGGTTTAAAGCATAGAAATCATAATTTTTGAAATCATTTCAGTTAAATACAAACTTATGATCTCATCGAGGACACACTTCAAATGTATAAATTTGAGGCTTGAGAATGATATTTTACTGAAGAAATTTGGAAACATAAATGGCAGAGACCAATCCACTGTTCATGACCAGGAAAGCTATTGAATTTTTGTGCAAAGTATTTGATTATCAGGATATGTTTAAGCACAAGAGGGTGATACTGAAGATACTCAGTCATGTCTGACCCTACATTTCACAAGAAATGAGGCTGTATTGATCATATAATGAGGCTCTATAGATATATTTTTTCTAATTTCCTTAATATTAAAGTCCTATTAGAATTAGAAAGTCCTATTAGAAATTTCATATTAAGTCAAGAGTCCTATAGAAATTCAATTCGAATAAGCTTATGGAAACTCTTTAACTACTTGTATACCTGAAGACATATGACCAGATCCACACTATGGCAAGAAATTTTTATAGGAGATATGTCCACTAAGCTTTCACTGTTACTGGACTTAGAACACAGCTTGGAATCTCTGTAATGACCAGGAAAGCATTGATTGAAGAATTGCCTTGGTCAAATTGGCTTTCGAGCATGCCTGCAACAGGGGTGACCTTGGGATCAATTGACGCAGTACTGACTCAGCACTGTGGAAGATGTCATCCCTAGGTAGGTGCTCCTTGGCTGTATCAAACAGCTAAGCATAAGCCAGAGAGGGAGGGAGCCAGAAAGCAAGCCATCATTCTACATATTTCCTGTTCTAAGCTCCTGCCTTGACTTCCCTCTATAATGGACTCTGACTTGGAAGTATAAAATGTATCAAGCCTCTTCATCTTCTAAGTTTTTTTAGTTATAGTATTTTATCACAGCAACAGAGACTAAACTAGAAGAGGTTTTGTGTTTTAAAATAAGTATATTTCTGTTCCCATTAACAGTGTTAAATGAATGATAAGAGATTCAGAAACAATAAGTTTGTTGACCTTTTGATACTAATATTTGTAGTTCTCTCCTTTTCTTTATGAGTGAAGATTCTCATGGTTTGGTACTTTGTATGGGATGTATATGGAACAGTATATTAGATATGAGATTATTTCATACAGGGAAGATTCTCTGCTTACTGTTTTGTGTGAGATCATATATATGTGTGTGATCATATGCATATATATGTATATATCTTACATATATATAAAAGCATATTAGCTATAATAGTGTCATACTATAAAACATATTTATTCAGTATATACATGAATGTTTACTTTAGAAATAAGTTGTCATTCACAATACACAGTTTCAGTTAGTATTTTGATCAAATATAAATCCAAAGTTTATTACAAAATCAATTTTACTTTGGGAACAACGTTTTCTTTATATTGTAAATAACTTTTTAAAGTTTTCATTAATCTCTATAAAAGTATTAGTGCGAGGTATTATGTATAAAATTGGAAAAAGTGTAAACACCTATATATTTTAAAAACAAAATAACCCAATATAGAATATTTTAAAATACCACAGAAAGGATTGTATAGGTACTTTTTTGTTGAATGTCAAAGCGTGTCGACTCCTGTATAACATTACCTTAAAATAATGCAGGTAAGTCTAAGTGAGAAATAGGAAAAGAGGAATACATATCTACAAATACTCATCTTCATGTGTCTGACTACTGTATGTCATGGCCTCTGTTAACTGCTAAAGGATGGGAACAGGAGTCCAATGTTCTATATTCCAGTGACTAGTTATGAACACAAGCTTATCAGTCTCAGAGATCCTCTTGCTGTTCCCACCTGGAGACCAGCTGAATGCTTTCTGTATCATTCCTGGTTGGGTGAGTAAGAATGGTCTTTGAACTCTTTTCTATCAGTTCTGTAAAGCATTTTGGTTGGAGTGTGAAAGATCTCCACAGACTTACAGGTTTGTCCACTGGTGCTTAGGTGGAGTCATTGTTTGTGAGGCTGTGAATCTGTTAGGAGGTAGGGCCTAGCTAGACGAACTGTGTTGCTGGGGCTGGCTCTTGAAGTTATAGTCCAGACCTACATTCTAAGACAATGGTTCTGTGATTCCTGTTTTATTCAGATAGGGACAAGAAGCCTCACACTCCTGACATTTTGCTTTCCCCACCCACATGGACTACACCTCTTGAGGTACTTCTTGAGTTGGTCACACTGATGAGAAAATGAGTATCATAGGGATTGTAGGAAATGTGCTACAGAGATCTTACCTAGTCTGAATCGTGGAACGTTGAAATTATTACTAGCTGCAGTAATGGCCATACAGAAAATTAAAAGTATATTTGGAAGCTACCAACACTGTTTTGTGGCCTGAAACACTCTTTCTTTACAAAAATGAATGATGAGACCTAAGATAGGTGTGCCCTTTGACACTCACTGCCAATATGATGATTCCCAGAGATACTGTAACTGTTGCTGACTATCTGGCGGTCTGTCTAGAAGGGAGTGGAGATACCCTGTATTTTAGGTTTGGACGTGTTTGCTTCCTTTGTGCATGTGTAGCCTGTATTGATGCAAGCATGCATACTTTTATTTCTGTGGCTCCTTACAATGGTGAAAAATTTTTAGTTCTAGAATCTAAAACTACAACATAAACAATAACACAACAAAAACACCAAACAACAAAATCTAAGGAACAAACAAATCAAAAAAACTACACACAAAACAAAACAAAAACCAAGAAACAAACAAACAACTAAGGCAGAGGGCCACACAGAAGTTTGTACTGTGTCAATCTGGATCTTTCCAAGTCTGTTTCTAGCTTCTTCCACAAAGAGTTTGGGTAAATAAAATCTACATTAAAGATATTTAGGCAAAGAATAGAGAATTATCACATAAATGGCATACCAGAACAAAGTCAATACTTCATAAAGAAGAAATAAGAAAGACTTTACAGTATTGATAGCAGAGAATTTCAACTTAATAAAGAAGAATACTAAACATAGGCTGAGATCATATGCTGTTTACTACAGTGACATTTAAGATGTTGGTTTCAGTCCCAGCCCCTTACAATTCTCCCCACCTTCCAAAACATTCCATCAGCTATGCAGAATTTCTGACCAGGCACAGCCTTCTCAGCATCTCCTTGTGGGGTAGTATCCAGGGAAGATTTCCCTCCCCTCTGTAGCGTATAAGACAAAAGAAAACACATCTCATTTGAAATTATGTTTTGGTAAAATCTGAAGTATAAGTGAATGGGATTTTTCTGAGCATTAGCAATTTTGACCCAAATACAGATTTAAGGTCCTATATTGACTCAGAGAACAAATATAAAATAACTGGAATTGGATATCCTTAAACTACTACATGCATTTATTCCTCAAATTGCTTTCTAGTTAATCCAAGCCTACCTACTTGGATGGCAAAAAGTCCACAGAATTGATGTTATTAGCATTCCTGTATAAACATTCATTTTATTAGAGACCTGTCTGCTCCTGACAGCTTCCCTGTCTTGGATTCTAAGAAGAAATTGAGTATCTTTGGAGTTACTCCAGTTGTGGTGAGACAGCCACTAGGCAAGAATTGCCTCTTTTCATCTACAGACAAAATGCAGTCCAGAAAAAGGACACTCTTGCGGAATAGATGACTGATTATATCTGCCAAGACAGAGTAATCAGCCCTTAAAAATTCTGCTTTACTAGGTCTGTCAGATGATCCTGGGCCAGAAGACTGAAGACCAGATGCTCCAACGTTTTGAAGTAAGGGACTGTCCAGGTGTTCAGCAGTCTCTAGAAATTGGCTAAGTATCAAAAGCTACGCTTTGTGCTTCCCATAATTTCAGTTAATTCAGTCATTCCGGATTTCTGACAAGGTTGAAGACTTACAGTCTCATAGCCAACCCAGGCTATTTACTTTGAGAGAACAGACTTGGGAGGATGGTTTTCAGCTGACATTCATTCTAAAGCCAGGATATAAGCCAGGTTTAGAACTAAGTCTTTTAGTTAGGAGAAATGACAGAGGTTCTGTTTAGTCAACAAAATGATGGGTTGAATATTAGGTTTATCTTGTATCTTACTGATACAAATTGGTATAGTTATGCTCTAATTGTATTTTGAGAAAAAGTTTTTTTTTTTTTTATTTTAACAGAAAGGGTGATATGTAGGAAGAGCTAAGGTGGGAGAAGTTAGGAGAGGAAGAGGAGGGGTTAGGAGAGGAAGAGAGAAAAGGAAAAGGAGGAGCAAGAGAGAGCAGAGATGTAGGAGCGATGGAGACGGATGTTCACGTGTCTGTAGCAGTCAAAGGTAGTTGGTATACTAGGATGGGTATTGGTTTACACTTCTGATTGTATGCGATATCTTGTTACTGATCATTGCCAAATATATAAACTTTGATTAATCTATAAGAATTAGAGTCTCATTCTCTTACTGGGTCCGCATGGATGGCAGAATGGTCTGAGCTATGCCCTGCCTTGCAGAGAAATTGGAAGATTGACAGGCCTCTCTCACGCTGGCATCTAGTGGGTGGCAGGGCTGGTGTTTCTAGGCGGCCGATTCCAGCTGCACACTCATGTGGCCTCCACGGAGAAACATGGCGGCTGGGCTAGGCAGAGCGGCTGCAGCTTAGATAGTCAGCCTGAGCCAGAGGCCTTTTTAATTAATTACCACAACACACATCTGCTAATATGTGCAGGGATGCCTAGATCCAGCCCGTGTATGTTCTTTGGTGGCGTCAGACCTGGGCTCCGGGTCCAGATTAGTTGATTCTGTTGGTCTTCCCTATGGAGTTCCTATTCCCTTTGGGGACAACAGTCCTTCCTCCAAATCTTCCATAAGAATCCTCAACAACAACAACAACAAGAATTCCTCAACCTCCATCCACTGTTTGACTGTGGATGTCCACGCCTTAAGCAGATTGGGTAATTCTTACCAACCCCTGTGGGGTGATTTCATGCCCAGCATATCTAACTTTGGCATTTCATCATAGTTTTCTTATAGAAAAAAAGATTAGTTTTGATTTCAAAACTGTCAAACCTCTATCCTCCTAGGTTCTTTTATTGTTTTCCACATGAAAGTCTTACTTAGGTGAATGTAGAGTCACATCAACTACTGTGTGTACCCTTTAATGCATAGATATTGACATATATCTTTTCAATCAATCTAGGATTCCTTCTATGATTTAAATAAAAAGAATTAACTGAACACCATTTCCTACGTACTGAAAAAATACCCTTTTCCATTGCTATGAGTAATTATATATACTATTTTTTTTAAAGCCAAAGTCTCTACTATAGTGGATCAAATAGCTGACTCTATCTGCCCTTGTACATTTGTTTCTTGCCCTATGCCCTTTCCCTTGTAATGTTGGGTCATTTCTTAGATTCAATTCATAGAGTTCTTCCATTGCTCATTCCAACATTTGCATCTTTTCATTTTCCCCAAGTTTCCAGGAAGAACAATTTGAAAAGGCAGTGTCAGAGCTTGCCAGCCATATAACAGCCTCTCCCAGAATGCAGCTAGTGTCACCCTTTCAAAGCAGTTAGTGTGGCTCATGTCAATGACTCCACACCATTGTAAAGAAATACGCTTATCTTAATTGCCATAAAATAGGAGCATAAAAGTCAACAGAAAGTGGTTTCAATACATTAAAATGAATTCCTTTGATTTAAAGCAAGTCAGGAAACAGTCCTGTTTTGTGTGGCTTGAAACTGTTACCTGATCTATAATGAGCCGTCTTGCCAAACTTGCTTCTTGAAGGTTATAAAAGGCAGGTTTCGTTCAAGCACCTAATCACTGGGATCCATCCTATGCTGAAGTCAAATTTAGAAAAAAAGGAGGGGAGGACTTTTCCTAGTGAAATATGCAAACAAAATGTTATCATCTTAGACTTATTTATAACTCTGGTCACATACATTATTGAATGCAATACCTACAATTATTCTTCATTAAAGATTACACTATAAACCCAGGAGTTTAAGTAATTTATAGACAGTAATGATTCTGTCGTTTTAAGGAAGTTGACTTCTTTATTTGACTTAGATTGTAGTACAAATCCATCTGCATAAGGTCAGGGCTAAATTATGCTTAACAAGGTGATGATTAGACCCCTTTAGGCTTTGAGCAGTGGCAAAGTAATCTAATTTTTATTTCAACTCAAACGTCCTAGCAACACAGTGCTGTGAGGGTGCACTTTAAACTCGTGATTGAAAAGTCTCTTAGGTAGATCACAACTGAATCTCTCAGACAAAGCATGAGAATTGAAGAAATTACTCTCCTTGGCTGCCACCTGCTTTCTGTTGTCCCACAGTTCCTCTTTCTTCAGATGCCTTTTGAGAAACTGTAATTATTATTGGGTCACACAGGTTTGCAAAAGCTGCTGCACTTACCTTTAAAATAATTGGTGATACTTAATAGAATTTAAATTTTATAAGCACCTGGATATCTCTCCAGTATTCTGGTCTCTCTAGGATTCCTTTAAATTTAATTGGATATTTTCTTTATTTACATTTCAAATGTTATCCCCTTTTCTGGTTCCTCCCCCCAAAACCCCTATCCCATCCCCCCTCCCCTGCTTCTATGAGGGTGTTCTCCTACCCACTCACCTATTCCAGCCTCCTGCCCTCAAATTCCCCTATACTAGGACATCCAGTCTTTATAGGACCAAGGGCCTCTCCTCCCACCAATGCCCGACAAGGCCATCCTCTGCTACTTAGGCAGCTGGAGCCATGAGTCCCTCCATGTGTAATCTTTGGTTGGTGGTTTAGTTCCTGGGAGCTCTGTGGGGTCTGGTTGGTTGTGTGTTGGTTCTCCAATAAACTTCTTGGAGTTAAGTTGAATTTTAGGAACCTTAAACAAATCGGGAAGTAGAAAAGTGAGGACCACATTTGCCTGGGTTGAGCCATGAAGCATATTTCCATTTACAAATCCAGATAAGAGCACACTCACTTAGCAGTGGGAACAGGTGCTCTCTGCTCTAAGACATGAGAAAGCTCCCATTTCATTCTTTACTTCCTAAAATTGCCAAATAGCTAGTCTGAGAGAAATCTGTAGATCTAGCTTGTCTAATGCTACCAAAGATGAATTTGGGAACACGACAACATTCTATAGAAGATCAATATTTGCAGTCTTTAACACTGCTGTCTTTGAAAGGGAGTAAAGTATCATTCCTACATATATCTCATAAACTAATTGTCTTAGGTATCCAGAATATGGTACCACTGTTCTCTCTTTTCTCTCTCTCCTCTCTCTCTCTCTCTCTCTCTCTCTCTCTCTCTC
>JAJTUV010003169.1:0-110501 GCA_021653895.1 Mastomys natalensis
ATGGAAAAACAGTCTGGCGGTTCCTCAGAAAATTGGACATATCACTACCTGAGGACCCAGCTATACCACTCCTGGGCATATACCCAGAAGATGCTCTAACACATAACAAGGACATATGCTCCACTATGTTCATAGCAGCTTTATTTATAATAGCCAGAAACTGGAAAGAACCCAGATGCCCTTCAACAGAGGAATGGATACAAAAAATGTGGTACATTTACACAATGGAATATTACTCAGCTATTAAAAACAATGAATTCGAGAAATTCTTATATAAATGGATGGAACTGGAAAATATCATCCTGAGTGAGGTAACCCAATCACAAAAGAACATACATGGTATTCACTCACTGATTGTTGGACTTTAGCCCAGAAGCCTGAAACACCCAAGATTCAACTCACAGACCACATAAAGCTCATGAAGAATGAAGACCAAGTGACGGGGGGGGGGGGGGCGGGGGGGGGGGAGGCTTCAGTCCCTCTTAGAAGAAGTGACAAAGTACTCAAGGAGCAAATATGGATGCAACGTGCAGGACAGAGACTGAGGGAGGGGCCGTCTGCGGACCATCCCACCTGGGTGTCCATCCCATGTGCAGTCACCAAGGGTAGATGCTGATGTGGGTGTCAGGAGGTGCATGCTGACAGGAGCCTGATATAGCTGTCTCCTTGGAGGTCTGCAAGAGTCTGACATGTTCAGAGGCGGATGCTCACAGCTGGCCATTGAACTGATCATGGGGTTCCCAGCGGAGAAGATAGAGTGAAGACTGAAGGAGTCAAGGGGGGACGGGACCCCATGAGGAGAGCAGCGGTGTCAACTGACGAGAGCCCCCGGGGTCTGGACCACCAGCCTGGGAGCGCTTAGTGAGGGACCCATGGCTCCAGCTATATATGCAAGGGAGCTATATATAAGTGGGAGAGGAGATCCTTGGTCCTATGAAGGCTGAACATCGTGGGGGGTGGTATTCGAGGGTGGGGAGGTGAGGTGCTGGGAGGGTGGGTACACCATCGTGGGGGCAGGAGAGGGGAGGGGGTGGAGAGTTCCTGGGAGGGAGGGGGGAAAGGGAGTAGGGGGAGAACATCTGAAATGTGGATAGAAGTTCCAATAAAAAAAAAAAGATAAAATTTATATATATAGGTCAGGCTGGCCTTGGATTTTCTATGTAGTCCAGGTTGTCTCAAACTTCTTTTTTTTAATTGGATATTTTCTTTATTTACATTTCAAACGTTATCCCCTTTCCCGATTCCACCCTCCAAATCCCCTATCCCATCCTCCCTCCCCCTGCTTCTATGAGGGTGCTCCCCCACCCACCCACTCCTACCTTACTGCCCTGGCATTTTCCTACACTGGGGCATTGAGCCTTCACAGAACCAAGAACCTCTCCTCCCAGTGATGCCTGACAAGGCCATCTTCTGCTACATATGCAGCTAGAGCCATGGGTCCCTCCATGTGCACTCTTTGGTTGGTGGTTTAGTCCCTGGGAGCTCTGGGGGGATCTGGAGCCTGACATATACAGAAGCAGATGGCTCACAGCCAACCATTGGACTGAGCACAGGGTCCCCAATGGAGGAGTTAGAGAAAGGGCTGAAGGAGCTGAAGAGGCCTCAAACTTCTAATCTTCCTTCCTGTACCTCCCTAGTGCTGGGATCATAAGTATATATCACATGTGTGACTCATTGTGGGGTTTTACTTAGTCTCAGTTTTTAACTTAATTCACCTGTGCACTTCACCAACAAGATAGATAGGACCTCACTTAAAGCAACCTTGACTCAGAAAATCCTGTTCTACCCCAGATCGTAGGCAATCACAAAAAGGCTGAAGATATGTCGAGCATAAATTCAGTTGCTATAATAAAAGTTCATCAAGAATTTTTTCAGGGTGAAATAAAACTTATAGGAAAATATGTCTTATAATGTGGAAAAATTAGGGATCAAATGTAAGCATTTTTCTTCTGTGTCCTGCTACCCAGGCCCATGAAAATATAAATGAAAAACATCAAATAAAACTCAGAACAGGCCGTCTAACACAGTTATGGATACCTACTGTCAAATTTTCTAATGGACTTGACAATGGATAAACATAGCTTAAAGGAAGATTTGAATATGTAGAAAAATCAATTATTTTCAAATATAGGTTTGAATGAAGACAAATAAAAGATTTCTCTTAAGTAACAATGGCAGTTCTGGGGAAATGGCCTTGTTTATAGATGTATTAAAACCATCACAAACCTGTAGGGAATCATTTCTCTGAGAAACAGTTCCCTTGAAAATAAATAAACAGAACTTATTCACTCTGAAAGAAGACGCAAAATCCACATAAAACAGCTTCAAACAGCAGCTTTTGAGCCTCAGTGACAGAGCAAAGCGTTGTCTCTGAAAGCTAGTCCTAGCACTGAAAATCAGTGCTGGGAAAACACAATACAAAGGAAACTTAAATACAAAGAGGAGCTAAACTATGACTTAAATACTGCACAAGTAACCATTGGAAAGAAATCTCCAGGTGACAACAGCCAAATTCAGCGAGGCCCCATTTTGTAGATCTCCTAAAGGCTCTGAAGATAAGGTCTTCCTTTTGACATTGACAACTGTGTACACTTATTATTCTCTATGAACAAGTCACATTTACATCGTATATATGCAATTGTAGGTAGTTTAACTTCTTGTGAGCAAAGTCTTCCACCATAGCCCAAGCTAATCTCAGCCCAGTACCGCCTCAACTCAATGTCATGATGTTCCTCAGATTATTGGATGCTGGGTTAAAGGTGTATGTCCACACCCAGATCATTATTTTTTAACATTGTTATTTGTTTCAGTGTGCGTGTGCGTGTGTGTGTGTGTGTGTGTGTGCGTTGTGTGTGTGTGTGTGTGTGTGATGCATGCATGCTATAGCACATGTGGAGGTAAATGGACAACTTGAAGAAGTCAGTTCTTTCTACCATTTGAGTCCCAGGGATGGAACTAAGGTCATCAGCCTTGATGGCAGAGAGTTTTATCCACTGTGCCATCTCTCATGCCCTAGTTAATTCTTAAATAACTAAAGAACTACAACTGCAAGTGATTCATCTGGCTGATTGCCCAGTATCTGGATAATTACACAGGAGCCAAAACCAAATTTAGAGGTTCTTATATGTTTCATTGTGTCCCTAGCCCTTAAAATGAAAGTATTTGGAGACAGGGTCTTTAGGCAAGTAACCAAGTTTAAATGGGATTGTGAGGGTTGAACCCTAACCTATAAGACCCTCACCCCAAAATGAGAATATCTTTTTCATTATGCCCATATACAATACATCTAGCTACACAAAGGCAAAGTCATGTGAGCACGCTGACAGATGAACGTCTACAAAGCAGAAAGGGAGGCCTCACATGGCTCTACAAACATGAAAGAATTAATTTATCCTGTTTAACATATGTGGTCTGTGTAATTTTTTTCAGTGATAGCCCAACTAATAGTTTCAAAGTTCACTATATATACAAAGTGATTCCCAGACCATCTTTAAGGTCAATTAGTAAACATAGCAGCTAACTGATTCAGTAAGCAGTGGTGGTGGTGGTGGTGGTGTGTGTATGTGTGTGTGTGTGTGTATTAGTCACAGGGATTTTAAGCCTAGTCACTCAATAAGCGCTTTAACCCTATAAAAAACAGGGGAAGCCATTCCTGCCAACATCTGAGTTTTAAAAAGTGATATTGCTAGATTATGTAGTTCTCACTTATTACACTCATGGAGCAGGAATTCTTTTTGTAAAGATATGGGATCAGTGCTTCCTTCCAAAGAAGCTTGGCAACAAAGGAATACCAATTTGGTGCCACTGGTCCTGAGACTGTCCCCAAAAGACTCTCCTCATGCACTTCTTCTAATTATCAGGAACATCTAACATGCAGCGGACTAGGATCGCCAATATAGCTCATTAAAACCAAGGTGATAATAGTGAGAATACTAATGAGATATGAATTAATTATCTGGCATGTTCCAATGCATCAAATCGCAAAGCGTTAGAACTCTAAAACATTAAAACTAAGTTTAAAACGGTACAATCTAAGTTCCTAACTTTACAACTACCCTTTTAAGTTGTTGAAGAGTTATCCAAGAATATTAAATGAGTACAGTCTCCACATTGTCAAGAGAAAGAAAATGTCTTGAAACAAATGCTGTAAAAGATGAAGAAATTAAGAAGCCAGAAAGTCATGAGTTGGGTGTCTAAGTGTCAGGAGGCACAATGCTAGTTTTGGTCATCCTCTTTAACATCTCTTATCTGCCCCTTAAGAGGTGAGGCATTAATTATGCCATTTTATATGGAGATAAACAAAGTCTCCAGTGAGTACAAATGACTTGCATAAGAGCATAGAGATAAAAGGGCAAGAACTAGAATTCCAACCCAGCCTCCATCCAACTGAGAAACCTTACTCTGCCCTTACACCTGGAGCCTTGATTGTTCAACACACACTTAAACTGATTTAGACTCAAAGAGATTCACAGTGTAAATAAACCAGAAATAATGAAATGACTGGAGAAACCACTCAGTTATCCCTTCAGAGCAAGGGCTCATATTAGCAACTGAAAGAATCACTTTCTAAATATTGGAAGCTGAGCTCTCCCCCTTTGGCTCTTGGTAGACGAAAATTTTCCAAAGTTACATGCACTACCTTCAGGGTGGCCATATCCAAGTCTTACATGAGTATAGGACATGAAGGTCTGACTTTCGTGTCTCAACCAATGCAGGGCTAGTCTGAATGATCCTGACAAGTGGCCAGAGGGGCATCTGAGCTGATTCATCAAGGCACAAATCCTTCCTCTGCCTAATCCTGCTTCCCTTATCCCTTTACAAATTCTTAGCCTGGGGTAACCCCCATGTCTTTCCCTCAAATTGGGAACCTGGTCTAAGAAATATGCCATTTTATGTTTATCAACAATTATATATAATACTACAGAAATAACTCAGGGAGAATGTTGTTCCATTAGCAACTATGGTATTAGAGTCAATTTTCCCTAATGTACAATATAAGTAGAGAAGAAAGCCTTAAAAGCATGAGGCCTTGAAAGTCACTAGTTGACTCAGAGAGTAAAATGACATTCAAGGACTAGGGAGAACTTGATGAGACTGTCACAAGTAAGACATAATGAAAGAAAATCTGAACTATAGGGGAGTAAGGGAAAAATGAACTTGTTTGTAAGGGAGACAACCAAAGATTTCCAGCTGTTGATAGCATCTCTGTCTCCTCGGCAAAAGGTTCAATGAATTGGACAGTGTTTGTTTTGTGTGAGTAAATTCCCCTTAGCGAATTCAGAAAGGTTGCTATAGAGAAAACTGGGTACCTGGCCTTTATTTCCAATAACAAAAAAATCAAGTTCTAAGTGAGAAAATAGAAATATGTACTCCCAGAACTCAAGTAAACACACACGCTGTGCCTTTCCGATTGTAAGACTCAAGGATGAAGCCGTAATTTATTGAAAGAGAAGCTACATCAATACACAAAAAAGAGCAAATTAAACACAACAGCATGCCATTTTCACTATTAGTTGGGCAAAGTGATTCTTAATGAAATTACCAATATTGGAGAAGCAAGTACATAGAGATTGATTTTTCTACACATTTGAAAGAATGTACAATTTTACACCTTTCTAAAGGGCACTGCAGTGATATAGAATAAGACCTATGTTCATGATCATGCTCCCTGTCCCTATAATTATCCATTAAGAAACATATCCTCAGGAAATGATAAAAAACACAAAAGTGTGTGATGTATGTATGCATATATATATATATATATATGTGTATGTGTGTGTGTATTGTGCGTGTATGTGTGTGTGTGTATACACATATGTGAGTGTGTACATGAAAGTACTTTAAAACATTTACAGTATCTAAAAAATACTAAATGGTGGGAAAATGTTTCAATAAAGTATATTACTGAAAATATTTTCCTCAATATCTAATGGTTATGTTATGATATGTACAGCAGGATTCTATGCATTAGAACCCAAATTCTACTAAAGAGAAATAGCTACAAATCTTTGAACCATTTGATCTAGGTTTTAATTTGTGTATACATGTCCATGTAGGTGTTTATGTAAGAACTCTGAGGAGAGTGTGTCAGAGCAGAACAGTTCACATCGCAGCATCCACAAATTAAAGGGTGATACAGAGAGAGGACAGAGTAAGATAGAGCCATCAAGAGTGCATCCTCAGTGACATACCTCTTTCTTTTAACTACCTCCCATCATATTATGAGTCCACCAATAGGTAATATTATAGTCATTAATTCAGAACCTTTATGATCTAATCAGCTCTTTAGAGTCACCCTCACAGACACATGTAGAAATGTATCCCACAGTATTCCCTAGGCATTTTTTAATCCAATCAAGTTCAGGATCCAGCTTAACTATCACACAGAGGGAAACCGCAGAACACTTCCGTCTCTAGGGGACTGGAGGAGGAACATGTTTAAGGAGTGGTGAGAATTTTATCAGTGTTGGGATAGGATTGCAGTAGGAAAGGAACAGTCTTCAGAATTTGGTTAAAGCTGAGTGTGAGGCCTTTAACATTGTATACTGGTTGGGTTTTGTGTGTCAACTTGACACAAGCTAGAGTCATCAGAAAGGAAGAAGCATCAGTTGAGAAAAGGCCTCCATGAGATCCAGCCGTAGGGTATTTTTAAATTAGTGATTGATGGTACCACTGTGGGTGGTACCATCCCAGGGCTGTTGCTCTTAGATCCTATAAGAAATTCAGGCTGAAAAAGCTATGGGGATCAAGCCCTTTCTAGCAGCACCCCTTTATAGCCGCTGCATCAGCTCCTGCCTCCAGGGTCCTGCCCTGTGTGAGTTTCTCTTCGGACTTCCTCCAGTGATGGACTACAATGTGGAAGTATAAGAAAACCTTTCCTCCCTAATTTGCTTTTTGGTCTTGGTTTTTCCATTGTAATAATAGAAACCTTATTGAAGACACCTTGGTTGTCAACTAGACACACCTGGGAAGAGGGAACTCCAACTGAGTTCATAAGTATACCCTGTGAAGCATGTATGTGGGGCATTTTCTTGATTGCTACTAGATGTAGGAGAGCCCATGCCACTGTGAGTAGTGCCATGCCTAGGTAGCTGGGCCTGGGTTGTATAATAAAGATAGCTAAGCAAACCAGTAAGTAGTGTTCCCCTGTGTTCTCTGCTGTAGTTGTTATCTCAGGTTCCTGACTAGAGTTTCCGTCTTGATTTCCCTTGAGATGAAGTATAACTTGCAAATCAAATGAACATATTTCTTTGCCCCTTGTTGCTTTCAGTCAGTAGTTTATCACAGCAACAGAAACCAAACTAAGACACCAGGTTATCAAGACCCTTGTCTTATTTGCCAAGTTAAGCACTGTGTATAAGAAGGCTACATCCAGCACTTTCAAGCTGGTGACACCGTTTGAAAAAATCATGGAAATTCTAGGATGAGAGGTACAGCTGTCACTGGCAGAGGTAGGTCAGTGGGGGTGAATGTCTAAGAGTTAGCTCCCCCTATTTCTACTTCCACTCTTTGTTTCCTGATCTTCCAAGATGTCAGACCCGTCTGTCACAAACTCCCAGTACATGACCTCTACAATGCCTTCCATGCCAGAATAGACTAAAACCTTGAGCCCAGAATCTTCTTGTTGGATATTTTGTTACAGTGATATATACAAAGTAAGTAATACACCACTCCTCTGTTGTTTTGCTGTTTGCAGTGCTGAGGGTCAAACCCAGAGTCATGAATATACTGGGGAAGCACACAGTTACTGCAGGATATCCCCAAAACTAAGCACTAGCCTTAACAAAAATTTGACCAATAGAAGGTGGCAGAAATAACACTGTAAGTTCTAGAGTCTAGACCTCAAGGGGCCTTCCAATAGTGAGAGAATCTGAATTGGAAAGTCTTGGGAGTACAGTAACCAAGCATCAGCAGAGGATGCAGAAAGCCAGAAATTGGGACTAGGTCTGGTTAATATTGAGTTTCTTAACAAAAGGAGTTTCTCCTAGCTCTCTCCTAGTATCCACCAGGTCACTGTTGCCACAGGAGTCATTAGTGCCAAATGTGACTTGTGCTATTCATGCAACTCCAAAGGAGCCTTTATCCAATCACCTCTCCTATAGGGCCTAAGAATAATAATCTTAATGTTACTTACTAAAGCCAGTCCCAAAAACTCCACATCCTAATCAGAGAGGAGAAGATCCTAATGTACAGCAGTTCTTAGTCTGTGGGTCACAACCTCCTTGGGGTTTGAATGACTCTTTCACAGGGGTCTCCTGAGACCATTGGAAAGCACAGATATTTACATTATGATTCATAACAGTAGCAAAATTACGCTTATGAGTAGCAATGAAAATAATTTTATAACTGGGGGTCACCACAACATGAGGTAACACCACAACTATCTTAAAGGGTCACAGCATTAGGAAGGTTGAGAACTACTGCTCTTATAGAAGATTCTGTAGGATGAGAGCTGTGCTATGTCAATCTTTGGAAAATACCATCTATCATGCTCAGTAAGGTTTCTAGAGAATGAAGGGGGAGTCAATCATCTGGTAAAAGAATAAAACTGACCATCAGAGGTATGACCCCAACTAGCAAGACTATATCTTTATGGGAAAGTAAGAAAAATGATGCTTAATAGCTCAAGGGCATAGACCTGGTGGGTGAGTCATAAAGTTAGGTGGGAGATAACGCCAGTCAAAGTGATTCATCCACACATGACTGACCACCCATCCACCCACCCAATCAAGGGAGCAGAACTTTAAGACACAAACGTAAAAGCTTATAAGTCTGTCATTACCATGGGGTCTTAGTGTGTTTCCTCTGGCTGTGCTATAATATGTGAAGCCAGATAATTATAAAGAAAGGGGTTTTTGAAGCACAGTTCTAGAGGCTGAGAACTACAATAATGTGGTACTGAGCCTTGTTCTGCTTCATGTATGCTACTTCCTTACACCAGAAAAAGATGGAAGGAAAGGCAGGCGCCTGCAGAAGAAACAATGCTCAAAGGGCAGTCTTACATTGTAACGGCTGCCTTTCATCTACTATGGAATTGAGTCTCCTGGTGACTGTATTAATCCCTCTTAACCATCTAACCAACTTTGAAAGATCCTCATCTCCCAACACCACCGTAACCATAGTCAAATTTTAATGTAAATTTGGCACAGGGGCTGTGGTGGTAGTTGAGTCTAGAAAGTGCTTTCTACACAAATATGAGGACCTGAGTTCAATACCCAGACTGATATAAAATGCCAAACATCGTGACACACAAACTTGTAAATATCAACACTGTGAAAATGGAGACAAGATCTCTGGAGCATGCTGGTTAGTCAGCTTAACATAATCAGTGAGCCCTGGGCCTCCGTGAGATACATTGTCCCAGAAAACAGGGTAGATGATTTTTGAAATCTACCAGCACAAGCTGACTTCAAGCCTCCACATGAATATACACATATGCATGTGCACCTATACACAAATATACATACACATGCACATACCTGTAAACATACACACACACATACCATTTGAGTCAAGTAATATAAGGTTCCAATTCTAGAACATGGAATTTCAAACATGGAAAGAACCATAACACTCTTACAGCACCAATCTCTTCATTTTACAGATAAATATTGAAGCTCAGAAAGGTCACGTGATTTGTCCAAATCACAAATCCAATGTGACAAAATAAGGTTCTTTTGCCAATCATAAATTGCCACCTTTTTTGCCCATTCCTTCTCTTGGAAATACACGAACATCTTAAATTCCCCAAACAAGAACTGTAGCTATTTGGGGAAGAACCAAAAAAAGCCCCACCGTGGCTTGTGCTATGCATGCAGCTCTGTAGGAGCCTTTATCCAATCACTTCAGTCGCCATAGCTCAGCTCACATCCTACATAAATCCCCTGACGGCAGCAAAACTCATCGCAAAGAGCCAGCTTATTTTGAACAACGTTCAGACCCAGACAGAGAGGGGAGGAGGTAGAAATCATCATTTGTCATTCTGGACAAAAGGCACAGGCAGTAGGAAAATCTGATTTTCAATCATTTAAAGGGTATTAAAGTGAAAAAGAGATAGATCTGGCAAGATGTGTCTGAGGAGGCTTTAAAAAAAAACGAGAACAGTGCATGGTAAGCTTAGCTCCTGTGTGGATTTAAATCACATGTGATGTTAAATCTATATGCCAAAGGAGAGCATGAAAATCCTGTGGCTCGCTGATTCCCCTCATTCAACCCCAGCTCAATACTATTTTATTAGCTTGTTATTGATATTTTGATTCATGGAACACTGTTAAAATGCAATAGATAAGCATGAACACAGTAGAAGTGATTATTTGAACAAAAGCCCCCCAAAACCCTAACATACAGATAGCCTGAGTGACATCATTAGGACACTTTGACCATCAAGTACTTATTCTAAGCTCTTGAGAAATAAATTGAGACGTGAGAGGGAGTAGAAAACTGGGTGACTTCCTATGGAAGACAAATATATAAGTAATTTCTCTAGGTTCCCTTCACAGCACAAAGCATATTTATCCCCAAATTAAATTTAAAATGTTTGAAATTTTAGTAGCTAAGAAGTGTAAGATGTCACGCAAAGCTTTGGAATTTTCTTTGGAGCCTATGACAGAAAGGGAGGAAATTGATTGGTTCTGTTCTCCTGACGACACCTCTGTTCTCCTGACCACACTTCTGTTCTCCTGGCCACACCTCTGTTCTCCTGGCCACACCTCTGTTCTCCTGGCCACACCTCTGTTCTCCTGACCACACCTCTGTTCTCCTGGCCACACCTCTGTTCTCCTGGCCACACCTCTGTTCTCCTGGCCACACCTCTGTTCTCCTGACCACACCTCTGTTCTCCTGGCCACACCTCTGTTCTCCTGACCACACCTCTGTTCTCCTGGCCAGACCTCTGTTCTCCTGGCCACACCTCTGTTCTCCTGACCACACCTCTGTTCTCCTGGCCACACCTCTGTTCTCCTGACCACACCTCTGTTCTCCTGGCCAGACCTCTGTTCTCCTGGCCATACTTCTGTTCCTATGGCTGGGCAAAGTGGATCAGCATCAACACCATTCCCTGAGAATTTGTCTTATATTCTTGAGTACAGAAGAGAAAGAAAAAAGAAACAGGTCTTAAGAGAAAGTAAATACTATGGTATTGAAATATTTAGGGGGGTTGATTTTAGTAATTTTTTTATTTATTCTTTGAAATTTGTATACTTGTATACAATGTATCTTGATTGCATCCACTCCCCACCCAATCTTCACCCAAGATTCTCTAAACCATCTCCCTTCCCAACTTCATGTCCTCTTATTTATTTTTAACTTGCTGAGCTAAATTAGTGCTTCCTAGATGTACATGGGTGTGGGGTCACTACTAAGACATACACAACCCACAATAGCCACCTATCCCACGAATAGTGACTGTCCCTCCCCAGGAGCCATCACTTGCCAATAGTCCCTCAGATGGAGGTAGAGACTCAATATCTCCTCCCTCATCCATGCTGGAAGTTGAAACTAGCTTGCTTTTGTTCAAGTCCTATGTTGTGTGTACATGCGTACAATAGCCAGGTCACATCCAGAAGACCATATTTCCCAGTGTACTCCCCATCCTCAGGTTCTTTCTTCACTCTCTTCTGTGATGTTCTCTAGGCCTTGAGGGGAGGGAAGTCAATGGAGGTGTCACATGTATAGCTAAGACCTCACAGTGACTTATTAGCACTTTGAACAGTTTTGAGTCTCTACATTACCCTCTTCCCACTGCAATAAAAGAAAAGGAAGCACAAAATTTGGGATATAAACATAAATATTTAGAAGGAATTTTGACAACATGTCTGCAGCCTAGCCTAGCAACAGTTTCATTTGCTAACTCGTGTCTCCTGGGAGCAAACCCCTGTCTTTAAAAGAAAAAAAAAAGTAAAAGTTTATGTCCTAATTTGCTTTCCATTGCTGTGGTAAATAATATGACCAAAAGCAACTTGTGGAGGAAAGAATTTATTTCATCACTTAGACAGGCCCACAAGCCAATCTGATGGAGGCAATTCTTCAGTTGTGGGTCCCTCTTCCATGTTTGTCAAATTGACAATGAAGATTAGCCATAGCAACTTCCAAACTAGTTGATTTTCAGAAGGCTTTTTCATACTTTCTTATTGTTGATTAACCTGCTCCCTGCTCTTACCTTCTTCACGTCCTCCTGTTCCCATCCCTGCATAATCTCTGGTGCCCAGTGTTCCTCCCCTGTTCTTTCCTATCACACATCTTCTTACTATCCCCTCTTAGTATTTTTATGTGATTTGCAAGATCATGTTTCTATACAGCTTTTTCTTAGATCATTTTTTTCTAAACCTTCCCCTATGCCTTCATTCCTGGGGCCCATCACTCCACTGTTGCTTTACCCTCTCTGTTCTCAATCATTCCCCCCCTTTACTTTCATTTTCCTTAATCTCTACTACCCATTTCCCTTAATGCACCGTCCTCCAATAGTCCATTCCTAGGTTCCTGGCTTCCATGTGGACTTCAGGTTAAACATACAAAACAAAAGATTTGGAATTAGGAACCACATATGAGAGAGAACATACAGTGTTTGTCTTTTTGGAATCTGGGTTACCTCACTCCCATTTAAGCATTTCAATTACCTGTTCCTAACAATTCCCCTCTAAAAATGGTTGTTCCACAGACTAAGTGTCACAAGTGTTCTGTTAGCAAAAACACAGATGAACATATTTATGTGTTTTCACAATGTCTGTGTTTATTGAATAACAATAATTCATAAGTTAAAACAGTTCCATTGACAGCAATTTGCCATATAGTCCCACTTTCCTTGATAGCTTTGGACTAAATTACTAATATTAACTCCAAGCTCACACACTACACATAGTACACACACACACACACACACACACACACACACATGTTTATGAGAGAGATAGAGTAAAATTAAGAGAAAAAAAGGGAAGGGAGTTTCAGAATAGCTACAAAAAGAAAAGGCCACAGCAGAGTTCAGGAGGTTTCAAAGTAACTTGAGAGCTGAGGAAGCTGACAGAGATGCAGAGAGGCCCTGTAAAAATGAGATAAGGACTCAGGCTAGCAAGCTGCTGGAGGCACCACTGCTGCAGAGGCTGATGCTGCTACTATTGGAGAATGAAGATGCAGGGTCCAAAGTCTGCTGCAGAAGCCAGTGGAGAAGCCAAGGGCAGGACTGAGGTCATGTGAATGAACACACAGGCAAACGGATGGCAGATCCAGACAGGCAAATGGGTGGAGAAACAGATGGAAATTCAAGTACAGTGTCTGAAAGCTTGAGGCAGCCAGTAGTTCTCTGCCCATCAGTTCCTTCACACACACATGGGATGGTCAGAAGATAGGTCAGTGGAAACAATACCATCTCAGTGTTAGTGTTGTCCTCTTTATTGGGTCAAGGGCAGGGGTGATTATTACCTTTCCTCAACCTGGCATGTACACTAAGTAGTCTTGGGCCTAGTTTTCCTGATATCAGTTGAAGAACCTATGTAATCCTACAGTCCCAATCGTCTTTAATAAATGTATAAGATGGCATCCTTTCTACTTTTAGGAATAAGTTCTTTATTGGTTTGTACCTTGTGGGTGATGTGTTATTGATGTGTTTACCATGGGACAGAGTCATCCCTCTGTCCTCAAAATGGTGTCATGGGCTCTTTGTAAAAATGGAGTCTCTTAGGGAAGACTGAAAGACCACTGCTTTACATACTATGCAGTGATTTCGAACATCACAAACATATACTCTTCAAATTCTCAAATACCTATAGGCATGGGTTATATCTCTGTGGCAAAAAAAAGTGAGCCAAGCACTATGTTTCTAAATATATTTCCTGTTCAGTCATTTCAGACAAGCCTTGAACTTTGTAATTTTTAAAGGGCCCAAAATTTTTCCAATAACAGAATAGCTCCTTTCTCCGGCAGTTACATATGTAGTTTCTATTCTGCTATCAAATATAGGTATAAAATATGATGCAATATATTATCTTGAAAAACAAAAACATGGTAAGCCTTCTACTAAACTTTATGTTCTTCTTCAATAGTATAGACTTGTTATTAACACTCACAGACCTCCATTTCCAAGCCTCCTTTATTAGCCAGCTATGGCCATGTGACTAGTTATTAGCAATGGAATGAGAGCACTAGTGAAATACATTATCTGTACCAAGGCTTAAAATGTAGGATTAACTTTTTCATGTTCTTTTCCCCTTTATTTAAAGCCTAAATGCAGAAAATGAAGATAAAGACCCAGGACATAGTCAGTTGCACACTGTTCCCTCGTTGGTTACACAGGTTACACACTGTTCTTAATTATTCCATATTGTGTAAACCATTTGGAGGCAAAAACCAATCATTAATAAGAAATAATTCAGTTAATCAAGGAAAAAAATTCTCTTATATTGTGACCATTACCAAGCTCACAGAAACATAGTGGGCCCCTATTTAAAATCTGTTTTGCATAATGCCAGTAATGCCACTTGCAAGAGCATGCAGAATATTTATCACTTCATAAAATGAGTCTTTCCAGGGAGAGCATGGCAGGCTTCCAAAGAAATCTGAAAGTAGCTTGAGAAATCAAGAAGGAGAAACTGGATAGAGATTTAGTGGTGGCTAAATGCCAGGGATCTGGAGAGAGTTGCTACACACCTGTCAAAATGGCTTGATCGTCCTACCAGGGTCAATGCAGGATTCCTCAGATGATCATGTTCACATGCCCCAAAGTGGATAGTAAGGGGACAAAGACGTTGTGGACTTTGGAGTTATAAACAATCATACCAAAAAATTGAGTCTTTCTTTTTTTTTTTTTTTTTTTTTTTTTCAGTTTGAATGTTATTTTATTGACTTCTTTTTTTTTTTTTTAATTTTTATTTTCAGCAAATCAAAAAAAAATTTAAAAAGCATTCAAACAGAATAAAATGAAAATAAACAAACAAGCAAAATACCAAGGGTCAGATATACTTATACAAGAATTCTATAGGGCCTTCAAACAAGCAACACTTTTTGAGTTATGTTTAAAAAAATTCAGAACCACAATAAGCTCCTTCACAAAGCAAATAATATTGAAATAGTGAAATCAAGTGTAGACCCAACAAAAATATATAAATTATAGTCCAATATCCCTCATGAATATACATACAAAAATTCTCATTGAAGTAGTTGCAAACTGAATACAAGAGATATAAAAAAAATAATATTCCATGAATAACTGAACAACTGTTTTTTTTTTTTTTTAGAAGACCATACTCCATATACAGGCTGCATGTTTTGGGATAGCCCCCACTCCAGATGTTTGAGACCTACATGAAAACCAAGCTGCACATTTACAACATATGTGCAGGGAGGCCTAGGTTCAGCCCATGGAGGTAGATCTGTGTAGACTAGGTATGCTCCACGGTTGGTGATTCAGTCTCTGAGAGCTCCAAGGGTTCAGGTTCGTTTACTCTGTTGATCTTCCTGTGCAGTTCCTATCTCCTTAGGGCCCTCAATCCTTCCACCTATTCTTCTTTAAGAGTCCTCAAGCTCCATCCACTGTTTGGCTCTGGATGTCTGTATCTGTCTGAGTCAGCTGCTGGTTAGAGCCTCTCAGAGGACAGCTTGCCGGTCTGTTCTCAGGCTGGAGGTTTAGCTCCTGGGAGCTCTGGTTGAATCTTTTGATACTCGTTCTAAAAAGGACAAAAACACCCTCACTTTGGTCTTCCTCCTTCTTCTTGAGTTTCATGAGGTTTATGCGTTGCATCTTAGGTATTGTGTTTTGGGCTAATATCCGCTTATCAGTGAGTGCATACCATGGGATTGCAAGCTGGTACAACCACTATGGAAAGCAGTCTGGCGATACCTCAGAAAATTGAACATGGTGTTACCTGAGGACCCAGCTATACCCCTCCTGGGTATATACCCAGAAGATATTTCAACATGCAACAGGGCCACATGCTCCACTATGTTTATAGCAGCCTTATTCATAATAGCCAGAAGCTGGAAAGAACCCAGATGTCCTTCAACAGAAGAATGGATACAGAAAATGTGGTACATTTACACAATGGAGTACTACTCAGCCATTAAAAATAATGAGCTCATGAAATTCTTAGACAAATGGATGGAGCTAGAAAATATCATCCTGAGTGAGATGACCCAATCACAAAATTGAGTCTTTCAACAGGTTATATTCAACATGGTTCAAGACAATGGATCTGTGAGATCCTCTGTCTTCAGAAGGACCCAGCAGGTAGCCAGTCCTTTGCCTTTTAGTGGTATGTATTTTGGAAGCATGAAGACCAGTTTCTAGGACCAGAAGGCACTGGGAATTCATGATCATCTGGGTGGTTAAGAGATATTAGCAGACATGAAAGAAGATTGCTAGAGCCTCTCTACAGTTAGGAAATCTCCATAGCATACTAACCAAAGTAACTGTTACTCATCACTACATACTGAAAAGATTCTAGAGTTGTGTGTTGTAGCCAATCCTATTCAATACAGTTTGTAGGTAACAGCATAAATGTGCTTCCATAAAAATTTATTACCGACAAACTCATTGCTTCTGAAGCCTCAGAGACCTGAAAGATACTGGTTCTGTTTAATATTGTGGGTGTTGAGTTAATGGCTGTTTCTGTACAATGTCAGGATTCAACCCGAGCAGCAGGGCCTAGTGCTTGCTATGTGTGAGGCAATAGCCTGCTCCTTTCGGTGAACTCCCTTGTGTTTACATTGACTAAATAAGTGAGCCAAATTTCCTCGAAAAGAGGCCATCACCATTTTGATATTACATCTGTGCTACTGAAGAAGTTAGATATGGTGGAGCAACAGGGCTACGGAGATACTCCACAGATTGCTTAGGAAAGGGTGAACTGTGTTCTTCAGAGGAAAAGGCCAAGTTTAGCTGAAAGGTTATAGAAATAGTTACTGTGATGAACTGAATGTGGTGGTACATGCCCTTAATCCCAGAATTCAGGAGGCCAAAGCAGGCAGAGTTCTGTGAGTTCAACGTCAGCCCAGTCTGCACACAGAGTTCCAGGTCATACATAGTGCAACCCTGTCTCAAAAAAAAAAATGTCAGTAGAAATCATAACAAAATATATTGGATAATGATGGAAGAAGAGGTAAAAGAATGTGAGACCTGAAGGATGGGGAAGACTGCTGTGAAAAGCTGTCTTTTAGACACAACATGGCTATTGTACTCATGAACTACAGCAGCTATGTTACCCACCTACACAAGATCAAGCCAGCAAAAATTCCCACATACATGGGGCAAATTAACTCTAAGCTCTACCCTTAAAGAGAAGCTGTAGGCAGGTTGGTAGTTGCTGGAAGAAGAAAATCATCTCTTCTTTTCAAGTGTGACCACTGGTAAGTTTCCAATGCTTCCATGAATAATCCCATATCCA
Organism: Mastomys natalensis; assembly: GCA_021653895.1. Taxonomy (NCBI): domain Eukaryota; kingdom Metazoa; phylum Chordata; class Mammalia; order Rodentia; family Muridae; genus Mastomys; species Mastomys natalensis. The sequence continues at coordinate 17,373 of JAJTUV010003169.1, forward strand.
TGAGTAAGTAGTATGAGCAGTACTAATCTGACTTGTTGGAAATTACGTATCTGAACATATTTTACAATATACATGAATGAAATTCTCAAAGAATGAAAATAATATATAAATGATATAGACATGTACATATATGTATATATACATACACACATACACACACATATATATACATATATATGTATATCTATATAATCTGATTGAATAGAATCAGTAAGTTTATAGTAATCACTGTGAGATGCTACTCATTCTGCCCAGATTTAAAAACAATGGTGCTACTCATTTGTAATCCCAGCATTTAGGAGACTGCAACAGAAGCAGCAGGACTCCAGGTTAACCTGGGCTACATAATAAGACACTGGAGACCTTGGAGGCAAGAAATTACTCTGTTAAATGAATAAATAGTGGGGATAACCAACATTTCTGTTATATATTCTCAACTATGTATCAGTCTTTGAAGGTCTTACTTTAATTATTAAGCTCCTAAACCAAAATCACTTTTATTTACTGGTTTCCCCAGCTACAAAAGAGAAAGCTATGGAAATGCTTAGCTTCCACAGCTGGTTGTTTGAGATGACTTCATCCTACGAAGCATTTGTAAAATCAAGATTGTGGGAAAGAGTGGCCTCTGGGTTTGCCTAAGCATCTGCATGGAAGCTTACTTTCTGTTTCATGCAGTTCTAGTCTGTGATGTCACTTCCAACTCCATTGGGAAACCACCATCCAAGATATTTGTTGCTTATAACAGAGCTGGCGGTAGCCTTGGAAACTCCACAAATCAACAAACCCAGGAAATTTTCCTCCTTGTACAACTAGCACGACCCTCTGAAGAACGAGTAGCAGACTGACGACCTGCTTTCTGCATTTGTTTTATATCTAACATTTATTGATTGGCATATGGCTAAGAGGTGTTGCCACTAATGAAGTCTAGTGTTTCCAGCTCTTGAGTCTGGGACCCAGAACCAACAGTTTCCATGTGGAGAAAAGCACTAACCCAGGAAGGAAAGGAAGTGTTCTTTGTAAAAGGCAAACATGAAATTAAGTAAAAATATCGCTGACATGGATTTTTTTCATTTTTGTTTAATGTTTCCTTCCTGTGAGATTGTTTGTTCCTGCAGAGTATTACAGTTACTGTCTAGTTTTGCAGTTTATTGAGAAAATAAAATTAAACCAGTTACTATGGTGCACTCTATAATATCATTAACTGGGAAGTGGAGACGAGAGAATCAGGAGGTTCAAGGTTATTCTCAGCTATGTAGCAAGTTTGAGGACAGCCTAGGCTACATAAGACCTTGTCTCAAATAACCAAAGAGGGGAAAGACCTTGGACTTAAACAGCAGGAATGTTCTAGGATGCACCATAAATGTAACCCTTGTTACATTTAGCGTGTTACTTCATAGTCTACTGAGCCCAAACCCATTAGACCCATGGTCTGCACTGATTTTCATCCATGATTTCCTTTGGTTGCCATGTTTGCTGCTGGGAAATATGAGACCTGGTAAAGTAGAACTATAGAAGCAATAATTGTTCATTAAATAAAGAAATGGATTCCAAACTCATTTCTTCATATAGTTATCACATCAGTTAGGATGATCTGATCTTCTGAGGAGGGCACATGGAGGGAACTGTAAGCACAGGAGTAGGCAAAACTGAATCTTTTCTTCTCTCCAACTCTTTTGTCCCAGAGTCTCCTATGTAGCCAATGCTGGCCTATAACTTGCTATGTAGTTCAGGCCAGCCTCAAATTCTCATCAATCTTCCTATTTTTGTCTCCCAAATGCTACAATTATAATCTTTCCCTACCATGTCCAGATAAAACTGAGCCCAGGCTATACTCCCTTCTCATTAGTCGTTTGACTCTGGGAAACTTAACCCTTCTAAGTATCATTTCCCACTCCCCCAAAGAGAATAATTTTCTACCACAATGTATTGTCATGCAATTTCTAGAAGATAATGTATATGCTCCTTTGCTGCATTCTTGCTGGGCTTCCAGGGTGACCTGACTAGGGGCAGTGAAGGGAATGACAAACTGTTGACTGGATAGATAGAAAGAAACAGAAAGAAAGCCTGGCGTCACATAGACTGGGATGTCTGATGGAGAAACTACAGCCCCCTGAAAGTTCAGAGTGTCTATTCTAAAGAGTTGAACAGAGAGGCAGTCACTACAGGGGAACAGTCTTCATGCTGTAAATCTTGGGGAGAAAGCTATGGTGAACACTTTCGCACACATTGTTAACATTTTCACTTGGTCCCCCAAAGAAGGCTTTGCTACATCTAAACCCATAAGACCCCTGACCTGTCTGTGCCCATGGCAACATCACACATTCACTCAGGACAGTCTCTGCTCCCCACAGTCCTTCTTTTCCAAGGATTGGCTGGCCAATTTCTACTCAGGCCCAGAGTCAACTATAAGTAGCTCCCTTTGATCAGGGCTAGGAAAAACAGACTGGGTCAAAGGTCCAAACAGTCTTCAAGTTTGTTGCCTTTGGCTTGCAAAAGCTTAATCCTCTAGGAGCTGGAAAAAAGTCTCTGGAATGCAGAACACAACGAAGGGGAAACATTAAATAAATTTCCAGGACCTAGAAGATAGGAAGATTTTTCTGAGCAGAGGCCAGGAAAAGAAAAAGGTGGGATTTTAGGGTGTATAGGACTGTGGGCCATGCTCCTACTTCCCAGGTGGAAATGACCTGGAGGTGAGGCAAGGACTTTCCAGGGCAAATAAGACTTGGTCATCCCAAGCAATCACACTTGCTTGTCTTAAATTTATATATTTTTCCCTCTTTTGGTTTGTTTGTTTGTTTGTTTGTTTTTGAGATAGGTTCTCACTATGTAGACCAGCTGGTCTCAAACTTAGAGATCTGCCTACCTCCATCTCTCACATGCTTGGATTAAAGGCATGCACATTGCACCTTGTGCGGAAGATAACCTACATATTAATTTCCTCTTAAACAGAACCTTCCTTTATAAAAAGAAAAACAAAAAGTTTATTTGTTTAATTTATATTATATGTATTTTCCTACGTATATGTTTGTGCATTGCATACATAAAGGATCCATGGAGGTCAAAAGAGGCATCAGATCCCCTGGAACTAGAGTTCCAGACAGCAGTAAGCCACCATGTAAGTGTTAAGAGCCAAACCCAGGCCGGGCAGTGGTGGCGCACACCTTTAATCTCAGCACTTGGGAGGCAGAGGCAGGCAGATTTCTGAGTTCGAGACCAGCCTGGTCTACAAAGTGAGTTCCAGGACAGCCAGTGCTACACAGAGAAACTCTGTCTCGATAAACCAAAAAAAAAAAAAAAAAAAAAAAGAACCAAACCCAGGTCTTCTATAAGAAGATTTGCTAATACTAAATACTAAGGAATTAGTAAAGACTAAGAGCACTTATGCTTTTAACTACTAAGCCATGTCTCCAGCCCTAGGAACATTTTCTTACTGACATGATCCTTATGCATCTCAGAGGTACCCTAGTAAGTGCTGCCTTTAGGTTCTGGCAAATCAGTAAAGGCAGTATCTGCAATCCATGACTCCAATCTACCATGCTAACAGATGGTTGAATCTTCTTTTCATGGTTTTTCTCTCATCTGCAGTTTCTCATTTGGTATGTCTTCTGATAGGAGTTCGATTCCTTTGTTTTCATTTGTTATTACAATGTTTTTACATTTACTTGTTATGTATGTATGTGTATGTAAGCATTCCCACATGTGTGTAGGGGGTGGGTACATACATGTTACATGTGCAGAGGTCATAGAACAACTTATGGGAGTTGGTATTGACTTCCCATCATGTGAGTCCCTGGATCAAACCTTTGTGGGAACTTGAAAGGAAACATTTGTAAAACTGAAAGGCAAAGCAGAGTGTAGAGGCTTATGCCTACAATTCCAGCACTAAGAAAGCCAAGGCAGGAAAATCACTTCAAGGTGAAGGCTCAGGTACTTGTTCTGACTGTACTGTGGACTGAAATGTGTTCCCTCTTTCAATTTCCTATGTTAAAGTTCTAACCTCCAGTCTGACTGTACTTAGAGAACATAGAAAAAGGTAGCAAAAGTTACCTGAGGTTATAGGGTAGAGTGTGTTATAGTGACAAATTTGGAAGTAATTTCATGCAGGAATCTAAATATTAGGCTAGAACAAAGAAGTAATTTCAGACCAAAATCTAAATTTTAGGCTAGAACAAGGAAGTAGGCTTCAGACATGAAAATGACTTTGGGCTAGGACAGGGAAGTTGGCTCAGATATTTTGACCATCCTGAAAACCCTTAGAAACAGTGATCACGGGAGTGTTCACAGAATTGTGTTTAATGCCTTGCTTGTTCTTTGACTCTTTGTGTTTATTGTCTTGCTGGTTCCTTGACTATTTGCATCTATTGTACTGCTAGACCCACAACCTAGAACTGACCTCAATACTTGCATGTAATTAAAATGGTATAAAAGTAAAAAGGAGGAGGGGGGATGGGCTAGGGCGTTCTAGGGAGGGGAAATGGGGAAAGGGATGACATCTGAAATGTAAATAAATAAAATATTCAATTAAAAAAACTTTAAAAAATTTTTAAAAATCAATGACGTGTTACTTGAATATGTTTTCATTTTAATCCTAAGTGTGGGACATGGGGCTGCTTCATACTGTCAAACAGCAGCTGTCTATGTCTACCTCATACTCTAGCCTGAGTGCGATTTTACTACTGCAGACAGTTTCTGTGATCATGTGATATTTGGAATTCTGGAGACTTTTCAGGGAATAGATAAATGCTAGAGCCCCATAAGAGGTTGTTGGTGGATTGTTGTTAGTTGGTTGGTGGTGGTCAAAGTTTGTGAAGCAATCATGTGTCAAGAAGAGACAAGAAGAAAAACTTAGCTAGCCTGACAGAGAACATAAAACTTGCCCCAAGGGACTCCCTGCCCCTAATCAGCAGGAAGTAGTCTAATGATATCGTCACCCCCTCTCCAATACCTGGCTTTATTGAGGGATCTCTTCATTTTCTCTCTATACATTTTTCTCTCCTATCTAATGTTAGGGTTGAAAGGGTGGAAGAAAAAGAGTGGAGAAGGGAGGAAGAAAGAAGAACCCATAAAGCAGCAAAAGCAAAGCTACAGTGGTTTTCTAATATTTCATTTTTAGTTTTGAGACAGGGCCTCACTCACTATACAGGCAACTGACGTTGAATTTTTAATCCCCCTGCCTCCATATTCCAAGGAATAAGATTACAGGTATGAGCAACACCATTCAGAACTCAAAGTAGTCTTCTCCTAAGAAGAAACCAAAGGACAAAACCTCCTTGTTTAGGACACAGGAAGAAGGGTGCTGTTTATAAGCTAGGAAGAGAGGCTTCACACACAGACCCTGTTGATACCTTGATCTTGGACTCCCACACAAAGAACTGTGAGAAACTAAACCTCAGTTGTGTTTCTGCAACCCCCCAAAATAGTGCCATCACCTGAACACCAAGCACCCAAAACATAAGTGTGTGGAAGGGCTTTTTGGGTTGTTTTATTTTGTTTTTGGGGGGGTGGTAGATAGTTTTCAGCAACCTGACTGTGTTATGTCAGAGTGAAGTTTCTGGATGAGTGTGAAGATCAGGCTGTTCCCTGTGCTAAAGTATTTCATATTAGTGTAAACAATGGCTTTCAGAGGCTGTCCGTCACCCTGGGCAGCTCCACTTTACAAAGCCCCATTTGGCTCCATTGTGCGTGACTGTGCATCTAAATACTACCCCTGTCCAGCACTACCTATGAGAAACAGGCTGGCAAAGAACTGATTCCTAAAAATAAAAAGGTATATCTTTATTAATTAAACTCATCAATAGATTGGGACGATGTGAAATTAAAACTATACACCTCCCCCACAATCCCAAGAACTTTTCAAATGCACCAGACTCACAGAGGGGGCAATACTCTCACCTGGACCACATAAAATCTAGGACACCTAAGAAGACTGTAGTGGTGACTGTCTCACCAACTGACTACCTGGTGTTGGTATATAAAGAGACTAACAAAAAAATGCCTGACTGTCCCTAGGCTTTCAAGGTAAGCAGACTTCTCAATGCTTACTGTGGCCCATGCAAATTACTATTTTGCCATTCTGCCATTCTGCCATTCAGATCCCATTTGGTTCCTTGTCTCTGAAAGCTCATGGCCCTATGCTTCTGCAGCTGTGCTCAACCCCAATTGTTGGCAGTTTGGCCCTGCATGCTTCTTAATGACCTTTAGTGACCCTCTTTGCTTCTGTGTGAGCTCAGGCCTCTGCGTCTAATAAGACTTCTTTGAACTCTGCAGCCTCTTTGACCTCTGTGGCCCTGCTATAGTCTACATATATCTATTTGCCTACATCTATATAGATATATATACATAGAAAAAGAGAAATACTTATTGTGTTGTAGTTAATGTGTGGTCTTAGAGTTCATATACACAATTAAGATTAGAGTAAAAGAATTTGTATTTGCCAAAGACTAACTACCAAAGAAAACTGTAGCTACTTGGCAAATTAAAGCCAAAGATATTATGACAGCTTGTATATGGGTTGTTATTTAATAAATTCTGAAATTGTGGAAAGACACAAAATGCATCTATCTGTGTCTGGTATACTATACTCATGACAATGAGTAAAAATTCACTTTTAAAAAATCAAATTACAATATTATTTTTAAAAAAGGTTGATAGAAGTGCTCCATTTTGTGACCTACAGAAAATATCTCATGAAGCAAAATCCAGTGCCACAGTTGATGTTCATTTGCATATTTGCACAACCAGTTCTATTGAGTCACATAAAGCATAGCTGATTGGCACACTGGTGATACGAATCTAAATAGGAAAACAGTATTAGTATGAAGCCCTTTAAGTGACTGTGTTTTAATTAAACTCTAACTACATTTTTAAATCAACGCTACTAGTTTTCTTAATGCAGCATCAGTAACTGAACTCATTTGGTTTCCAATTGCAAGAAATCACAGAAGTGAAATAAATAAACCCAAGCTCCAAGTATTGTCTGCCAGTTTTTTCTTTCTTAAGAGACTATCAATGGAGATGTAAAAAATAGCTATATTGAGATAGCCATTCAGATGAGCCCTCCTCTCCACTGCCTTGCTTTTTTGTTATTATTTACAATGGAAAACTACAACTACCTAAATAATCTTCTTTATGGATTAATTAGCCCCAAAAGCAAACCATAAAAGTCTTATTTGGGGGACTGGACAGATGGCTCAGAGGTTAAGAGCTCCTGATGCTCTTTCAGAGGACTCAAGTGCATTTCCCAGGACCCATATCAGAAGACTCAAAAACACTTTAGCTTCAACTCCAGCTCAGGGAAAACAAATGACCTCCTCTCACTCCGTGACTACCTACACACAGATATACTCCCAAATGAACACACCCAAAATTAAAAATAAAAGTAAATCTAAAATGTTTAATCTTATTTTGTTTTTTTTAAAATTATTCTAGTTCAAGAATAGCCAACTACAGTTCACATGCCAAACCCAAATATAACCATACACTATTTTAGTAAGGTCTAGACATAGAATGGATTTTATATTTTAAGGGAAGAAGTAGGAAAGGGAAGAAAATGTGGAGGAGGAGGAAAAGGAGGAGGAGGAGGAGATCTTATGTCACGAACTAAAGAATTTGCTCTGTGGACTCTAACAGAAAAGGTTTTCCAAATGGTGAGATTCTGTACTGACTATGGGGCTCTATGGATGATATTACAATGATATTTATATGAAATCACAAAAATGGGATGAATATACACAATATCATCTACATTTATTCCTCTTAATTATAAGATAATAATTATACTACTACTAATAAATATATTATAGTATATTATTATACTATAATAATTTATAATTATAAATAATTATAAGAGGAAGTACCTAATACAAATACATGCACTGATGCTCAACCACCAGTAAAACATAGAAACCTGCAGAACAGTGAAAGTCTTAGAAGAAACTGCTTGGGAGTAATTTCTGATATTTTCCTTCTAGTGCTAATGATTCTAGGATTGAGGTAGGAAGGATGCACTGGGTAGAGTTTCTAAAGGCCACAATCTAAAGAAATCAGTTGGAGGCAATTGTCAAGTCAAAACAATATACTTTAAAATTCATGAGGAACATTTCTGCATAGGGCACTGCTAAAAGGCACACATCTTGACTAAGTAGATCACAGATGTTAAAATCTACCATTTGATTTGGCTGAGAAAAAAATCAAAAGCTAGACATTTGTACTATTCCTGAAAGGTCCTTAAGACAGTGCTATTCAGTGTTCTCATCAAGGACAAGTGTATTGAAGAACTTTCACTTATATTACAGAGGCTAAGCTGCAAAAAGAAAATTTTAAAACCAAAGACTGGGTGTACTATGAGCAGACACCCCATGTAGAACATGCAGAACAAAGGAGCATTTATGATTTCAGTGAGTCCTCATTGGGACAAATAGAGGAATGTGCGGTGTGCTGTGTCAGTTTACCAAATGAGCAAAAGACATAAAGACATAATTAACATCAGTAAATTATGACCCGAGAAAATGTGTATCTTCCCAAATGAAGAAGCGCAATATAAAGGCTTTTTTTTAATGGTCTTACTATATAGTTTAGGCTAGCCTTAAGCTTATGAGACTTTTCCCTCAGCCTCTGGAGCATTAGGATTCTAGCTACACACCACCTCAGGCAGCTTAAGATATTCTTGAGGTATCATTTATGCTAACATACAATTAGCACATTTTTTAATTTTTAGTGAAAATAATTTTTTGTACAATATTCTGATCAGTTTCCCCTCCCCCCAACTCCTCCCAGATCTACTCTGCCTTCCCATCCACCCAAATCCACACCCTTCCCCCACTCCCCTCGCCTTAGAAAATAAACATTAAAAAAATAAAATAAAAACACATCAGAATAGGACAAAATAAACAAACAGAAAATAAAAGCATAAGAAACACATAGAGATGCAGAGACAAACAGCCATATACATAGAAATTCCATGGGGGAAAATCCTCAAAATCAAAAACCATAATATATAAGCAAAAGATCGTTAATGTTTTAAAAAAATACCCAAAGTACTGTGAGACAAAAAACATCTCCAATATACCATTGGGTTCGTTTTGCTGGGCATGGAGCCTGCTTTAGGTGTGGTTTGTGTGGTTTGTATACACAGTGAGACTCTGTTGAAGGAAACTAATTTTTCCATTGCAAGCAATGGTCAACTAGAGACAGCTTCTTGGTTAAGCATGGCTCTGTGTCTACTTGCCCTCTCAGCACCTAGCAGGAGTGTTAATGGCCTGTTCCTTCCTTTTGACATAAAATGTTAACATTGAAGGAACTAAGAAAGTCATTTTACAACAAAAAAAAAATGATGACTTGAGAAGATGGTCACTGCTACCATGTTTAAAACTGGAAGCTATGATGATTGGTGTTATATTAACTTCAAATAATATATTGGAATTAATCAAAACCTAAAAATGCAGACTATGAAACAGTAAAAAAATACTTTTAGACTATCAAGTCCCAAACATAAGACAACAATAATCAATATCTTTATATCTATTAAGTGTGTCCATTGCATAAAATCCTAACAGTAATGACCCTCAATAAGACGTTGCTTGGGGTAGGCTTCTATTGCTGTGTATGCTTTATTGGCTCCAGTTTTCTTGAAGGTGACTATGGGTTTTCCCATTAAAGAGATAAAGCTGAGCTGCTCCCATGTGCCTATGAAATTCCTCCTGTGTGAAGCCAGACCCACTGATGCAACTTAACATATGACATCATGGACTTCTTTGAAATCCTGCTTTCTCTCACATGGTAGTTGTGATGGTGTTAACATTGATCGTTGAGTCCACAGAATCTACTATTACCTAGGAGACAAATCTCTGAGAATGTCTGTGAGAAGGGTTAAGATTAAATGAGCAGGAAGACCCATTCGAAATGTGGGCAACAGTATCCCATGGTTTGGGTCCCAGGCTGAATCAAAATAAGAAGTTTTTAAAAAAGGAAAAAGCAAGCTGAGCAGCAGCATTAACTCTCTTGCTTCCTAACTGTAGAGACAATATGACCTCCTCCCACAGCTCCTCCTCCCACAGCTCCTTCCGTTCCTTCTCTTGTAAGGCCAAATTGTGAGCACAAATAAACCCTTTCTTCTTTAAACTGCCCTTCTCAGGTATTTTGTCATAGCAATGGAAAAGGTAACAAATACAGCGGTGAAACGGCTAACCGTGACCACTGGCATATGAGGAGGGGCATACTAGGAAGTAGAGGAGGAAGATGGGAAGGAGGAGGAAGGGGAGCTGCCATTTGGAGACCTAAATTCAGAATTTCCATTAGTTAGATATTACTAGAGAAAAGCAGTTTCCACCATATCTGACATAATTATCCCATTGTCATGGTGGAGCAGCTATAATCCATGCCCTGTAACCATGGTAATAAAACTAGCAAAACAATGTTGTGATGGATTGCTCTATGGTAATGGTAATGGAGCTATTAATGCTCCATAATAGTAGGAAGTAGAGTGGGAAGTGGCAAGATCCTCACCTGGAATTCTATCCACTTCTCCCTCCCCTACAGCATCCACATATAATCTTGAGAAGTGATACACATTTAGAAGGTTAACTGAAGGTAGGACTCCATCATGTAACTTCTATGAGGTTGCCACCCATGACAGTGGAACTTTTCAAGGATTCACTGATTTCACAGTCACCCATGCTCCTGTAATTCACACCTTACCAATAGGTGTGTATGGCCACTGAATTCATTCACCAAGCCAAACTTGTGCCAAAGCATTTCTTTGGTCGGCTGCTGGTACCCTATCCAGTGTGGATCACAGTGCCATAGAGGAAGCAGCTCACCTTTCTCATGGTGGCTCTAGACTTTCATTTTTGCTAAGAGGGTCTAGCTGAGGATCATGCTTGTCTGTGTGCTTTTAGGACCGGGTCTCACTGTGTAGCCCAAGCTGGCCTCATACTCTCAATCCTCCTGCTTCAGCTTCTGAGTGCTGGAATTTTAGATGTATGCTAGCTAGCTACCATGCTTGGCCTAAGATAGTATTTGAATGTTGCCATTTGTGCAAATAGATTCACAATCTGTTTGCTATGGTAGCTTCTCTCTTCCCACAAGGGTAATTTGGCTGCAATAAAGCACTTCATAAACCCCAACTCCTTCTTCCATGTGCTGAACCATAAACAAACTTCAGCTCCAACCCTAAGCAAGTCTTTTTGATATGTTCCCAAATTGCTTACTTGCCCTTTGCAGCAAATTATGGATGGCCAAATGCACCTAAAGATGTTTATGACCTGCCTCCTCAAAAAATAAGAAACAAACAAAAACGGCACTCATTTTCAGGAATGCCTGCCAATCAAAGTTCACCTCAGTATTCTCTCACTTTGTGCTACATAATTGGCTTTCTTCTAACTCCTTTGAGCCCTTAATGAATTGACAGTAGTCTCTTTGCTGTGAATTAATCAATAAACAGCCTTTGATAATTTTGCTGTGGGTTTTTTGTCTATCTTTTTTTGTTTTTCAAGACAGAGTTTCTCTGTGTAGCTTTGGCTGACCAGGTAGTAACTCTGTAGAACAGTCTGGCCTTGAACTCACAGAGATCCACCTGCCTCTGCATCCCAAGTGTTGTAATTAAAGGCATGGGCCACCACCATCCAGCTGTGAATGTTTTGTCTTTGACACCTCATTTCTCCTGTCTATAAATAACTAAGATGATACAATTGAAGCCAAATTAAAAGTCTGTGATGTTTTCGAATTATAAACCAGATCTTAGTAATGAAAACTAAAAGCTAACCCTCTAAGAACTCCATGATGAAACTACCAAAGATTAAAAAGAATGAGGCAAAATTGAAATGATATTTCAATCCCCTTTCAAAAGGATTTCAATTAGAAAAAAAAAAAAAAAGCAGTAAACTTGTTCAAGGTTCCAATGACAGAGCATCACAAGGAAAAAGAAGACCCACCTTCAACTCCAACATATCATAAACAGCATATCCTCATTAGCTCCTCTCTATTCCTAGGACCAAAGAGGCAAAGGCTAGAGTGATGTGCATCATCAAGTCAAGGACTATGAAGATTGCCAGCAAATGCCATAAACTAGAAGAAAGGCACAGAATCATTTCCCCCAGGTTTTAGAAGGAACATAATTTCAGACTTCTAGCCTCTAAAACTGTGAGCTACTCAATTTTGTTACCTGAAACTACTGAGTTTCTAGTACTCCAACTCTAGGAAATCAGCACAATCTAAAGTTGCCTGTACTAAAAAGACCTCTAACTCTGATGATGGATCTGCAAGAATCAGTCAGCTGGTAGGGGGACTTTAAAGATACATAGCACCTACGGCTGATCATCTTTAAAATACACGATGTCTTGTCAAATCCTAATCCTTCAACTCATTTAGGTGATTCAATTAGAGCTGGGGAGAAATGAGAGTTTTGTGTTGGAGCTAGGGTTGTGTGATAGTTAATCTTGACTTTCAACTAAGATTGCTGGACTATTATTAGTACACTTCTTGGGGTACCTATGACAGCTTTTCGAGAGACAACTAGATTGCAAAGACTCGCTGAACTTGTGGTTAAATCCACTGATGAATTCAAATCTGAAAACTGTTTTTGAGAAGTAGTGAAAACTGTGAATTGTGGAGCCCTGTTTGAAGGAAATGGGCCACTTTGGTCAAGTTTTGAAAAGCCTATCTTGCCTTGGTCGCTTCCTATGCTACCTTTTCCTGTTTCCTGTCTGCCATAAAGAGAACAGCTTCCTCTTCCACACAAGCCATTGCCATAATGTTCTGCCGCACCGTGGGCCCAGAACCTTCAAGTGATCTTCTAAGATATCTTTGTCACAATAACAGTAAAATTAGCATGCTATTCCAAATCAAAGCAGCTGAATAAGAGAGAGCACTCCAACTCTAGAAGAGTAATACCATCCCTGACTTGGAGAAAAGGTGAAGGAATCACAGAGGCGTACTCTATGGCACCAGAAACCCTAATAAGAGCTTCAGTAGCTGCTTGACTGACAAACAATATAAACACAAAACACAATGGAACAGAAATCATGCTCCTATCATCCATGAGATTCTAGGGTATGGAGAAACAAGTACCTATCAATACCCAAGGGAGTATGTTCACGGCCCAGGCAAGACAGAGACCATAATCAGACTGACTTGATTTTTAAAAAATATGTAATGTTCATACAAAGCACCAAGACCACACACACAAACATAAATAAAAGTAAATAGTTAAAATAAATTATGAAAATTCACAACATGGAAATTATAACAGTGTACTCAAATAGTCAAATTTAAGGATAAATCCAGATAGAAATGTTAAGACATTTTATGTTAATTGATAACTAAGGTGAGACATCTGAAATGTATACTATGTAACTAAAGCCGTCTTTCTGTAAAGTTATAAGAAATTGTATAACTATGAATGTCATACTAAATATTTTTGCAAAACTAGAACATAGAATTTCAAGGGACTCAAAGAAGCCCAAACAATTAAAATTTCAGGACTTAGTTTAAAGTTACAATAATCAAACGGGTGTGAGCCTGGCATAGGAGTAGATGTATAAGCAAATTGAATAGACTCAAGAGCTCAAAACTACTTTTACATGTATATCCAGTGACTTTATGACAAGGGTGCCAAGACCACACTCAGTAGGAAACTGACAGTGTTCTTTAATCACCTGGGAAGACAATATCAATTGAGGAAATCCCCAGATCACAGTAGCCTGTGGCCACATCTTTGAGACATTGTCTTGATTGATGATTGATGTGGGAAGGTAAAGCTCACTGTGGACAGAACCATCCCTAGGTAGGTAGGTCTTGGCTATATAAAGAATTTAGCTGAGATGAGAATAGAAAGTAAGGGGATCCCTCATTCACTGTCCATGGGGTTGCAAATTGATACAGTCACTATGGAAATCAGTGTGGAGAATTCTCAGAAAACTACTATGCTAATAAAACTACTATAATCTACTATATGACACAGCTATAACACGCCCTCGCATACACCCAAAGAACAATATGGTTGTCTGAACGTAATGACAACACAAGTTGACATGCCAGCATGGAAAGGGGAAATTTTACAATTATCTATCTCTAGATGAAGAGCTATCAGGTGGCTAAAGCTTTCTGGGTGAAGAAGAATGAATTCATTCTAGGACTGAGCTCTCATATACATAGTCCAATCACAAGTGGTCAGGTTTGAATACATATAGATGTGAGCAATGTGAAGTGGACTCTGTAAGTTGTTCATACATATATGTATACATATGAAACAATAATAATTAAAGAAGAAGAGGTCATGAATTTGGGAGGGAGAGGGGAAACTCCTCTAGAGGAGTTGGGGAGGGGCAGGAGGAATTTAGATGCATTATTTATATATGAAGTTCTAAAAATAAATATTTGTTTATTTGTTTGTTGAGAAAGGTACCTGAGCATAAACCAGTGAGCAAGCCAGGAAGCAGGATTCTTCCATGGTTCTTGTCTCTGATCCTGCCTTGAGTTCCTGCCCTGATGTCTCTCCATGATGGACTGTGACCTGGAAGTATAAGCTGAAATAAGCCCTTTCTTTCCCAAGTTGCTTTTAGTCAGTGTTTTTTATCACAACAACAGAAAGCAAGTTATAACAAAGATGTGAGTAGAATAGCTAAAATTATGAACATAACAATGTCCCAATGTTCCCACAGTAAAGGACATACCTAAAACAGAGTTAACGGGGAAGTGAGGTAAAGAGACAAAACCTGAATTTGGCTTTATCCTTAAAGGTTAGGGGGAATTATAAAGAACTTTAAAAAGGAGTTAAAAGGACAGTCTGAACTTAAGAATTAGTACTTACAATGAAAAATGTAGCTTACAAGTCTTCTAGAAAGCCTGAAGGAGGCACTGGCTGGATAATGGAGATGAAAAATAAGGAAGGTCTTATCTCAGGTAGTGACAATAGGAAAATGGAAAAGACATCATGAATATAAAAATAATATCAAGTTTTTAATAGCTCTAATAGTCTTGTGAATATTTAGCATGAAGGAGACATCTTTAGAAGCCATTTATTCATACATCTGCTCATTCAATTTGTGTTTACAGAGTGTTTAGACACACTGTTCTCAAATGACTTCCAGGTTTTGGTATGGTTTTCTTGAAGTAATCCCTGATTTGAGGATCTTTGCACACATGAATTAGTAAGAAGACACCTGCTCACCAGCAAAGGTAGAAATGAATGTTAGAAATAAGGCAGAGGCTAGGAAGAAGTCAAGTGAAAGGATGGTTTCCAGCAAAGCCTGAACTCTTCAATGGAAGTTACTACAGAGATATCGAAACCTGAGGGAAGGGAGCTGGGCTTTGATAGTCCTAGACCTAATTCCCACTGTGTAAGCTTTCTAAATGTCCTTAACCTTTACCCCATTTGCTTTCTTCTTTTAATGTATCTCATTGTATTCTGTCTTCTCACCTCCATCATGAACTCCTATTAGTCCTCACAATCACTCCATAAATATAACTTCCTTAGAGAAGGGATTTCCTTTTATCTAAAAGTATTCGTTAATTCATATATATTTATCTTTTTTTCAGGGACTGAAGATAAGCCTCAGCAGTCTAGGATGCTTGCTGTGCAGTCATGAGGACTGGAGTTCAGATCCCAGCAGCCATGTAGTTCACATTCATAGCCACAGCTCTGAACAGGACAAAAAAAAAAAAAAGATCTCTGGGGTTTTCTGGCTTCTAACTCAGCAAAGAAAATGAGAGCCCCAGGTTCAGAGAGAAATACTGCCTCAAAGGAATAGGTAGAGAGTGATAGAAAAAGACTTCCAATGCCCACTTACGGCCTCCACATCTACACACACACACACACACACACACACACACACATACACACACACACACCAATAAATAAATAAACCTTTGTAAGACTTTTTTTTCATGTGTATCTGCACATTAGTGTAACTGTATGCAGATGTCTGCTGCATCTAGAAGAGGGTACCAGCTTGCCTGGAGGTGGAGTCACAGATAGTGATGAGAAGCATGATATGGGTGCTGGAAACCAAACTCAGATCCTCTGGAAGGGCAGCAAGTACTCAATCACAGAGCCATCTCTGTAACTCCAATAAATCTTTATTATTATTATTATTATTATTATTATTATTATTATTATTAGTGAGTGCATGATTTCTATGGGGGAGAACATGCATGCCATGGCACACACATGAAAATCAGAGTCTGTTCCCTTCTGCCACCCTTATATAGTTTCCAAGGATCTAATTCAGACCACCAGGCTTGCAGCAAGCCTTTATCCACTGAGACATCTTGCTGGCTCCAATAAATAAGTCTCTTTTAAAAATCAATGTCATTGCAATTTTTTCATACCTACTTAAGTTTTCTTTCCTGCCTGCTCCATTTAGTTCCATTATGTCCATTTGTTCATTTAACAGACACCAGCAGGCATCCTAATAAGTAGCAGCCACTGAATTGAGAGCTGAGTATATGAGAAAAAGCGAAAACAAATAAGGCTTTCATCTTTACCCATCTCAGCCAGACAAGGTGCTGCACACCTGCAATCCTAGCCCTGAGGGATGAAAGCAAAATCCCAAGCATGAGATCAGCCTCAGCTGCACAGTGAGCTCTAAGCCAACCTTAGCTACTTAGCAAGACTGTCTCATCCTACCTTCCATGCACCAGATCCTTGCCAATCCAGCCTTAGAAACAACCATGATATTATAGAAAGGTCAGCAACTTTGGAATCAGACAGAGGCCCTTATTTACACATAATCCTGGACCAACTCATATAAAACCATTCTACACCCCAGTTTCCTTAATCTATAAAATGGGAGTACTAATTCCTCCCAATAATCTTAAAGGTTTATGTAAATAGCAAACAATGTGTTTTTTTTTTCAAAAGGCATTTACATCATATCTGGAACATCAACGGCACCCCCAAATTTTCTTAGTATGAGAAGTTTTAGAAAGCAGAAGGAAATGAATTAACCATCCTTTTCAAAACATGAAGACACCAATAGTCAAATGGAAAGGTGAGTCTAATTCGGAAGACCCATGATTGCACTCAGCTCCAGTGCTTACTGGACATGTAATTTCTGCTTTCTTCATTGAAATGAGTTTTTATTGAAAGTTTGGAGCCTTCACAGAAATTATCTTCTTTTATACAAGAAGGGGGTTCTATTGTGCAACCTTAGAGGAAGCAATGGAAAACAAGCTATACAAAGTCCAGTCCTGAGAGCTAGATCACAGACACATGACTCAGAGCTGCCTAAGACTGAATTTGCAATCGAGGAAACATTTGGTGCATGCAAGCAAGCTCAGTGTGTAGTGCCATTGGCAGTGGGGCTGACAGAACGAGTTCAGAGTTCATGAACTCAGAACTGCCCATGATATTCTCTCCCGAAAATGAAAAGAGTATCTCTTTCACAGGGTTTGAGAAGGAGTTAAATATGAATAAAAAATGATTAGATATGAATATAGCTGTTCTATAAATGTGTTTTTGATCTGTTTAGGAGGCTTTGCAATGTGTAAAATAAATGAATAAATGAGTATTTGCAGTCTAGCTCCTACCTAAACATGAAATCCCCCAGGGCTGCTTTGTCCACACCCAAGCTATTTGCTTTCCTTCCCAGTAGTTTTCCTTTCTCAGCACTCCAAGTTCAAAGTACACTTAGCTCTGATATGCAAAATGCAGTTCACTATCACTAATTGCTGTACATTGTGCTTTGCTCCCAGGTTAAACAGTAACTGCTTTATTGGGAGCCTTCTAAAAAACTGCAAGGTTTAGGAAGTAGCTCTCTACCCTCTCTTGTAAAATCTGAGAAAAGGAAAGACTTTCAGAGAACCCATCTCAGTAGCCAAAAGAAACAAGTAGCTCAACACCATTACTCAGCACATCATACAGAACAAGTGTCTCCTGTGACAGTGCTCTGAGCATAGCACCATTCTCTAGGGTCTAGCCCCAGCTCTCTTCTTTGACTCTGTGGACTTCTTCTAGAAAACGTTTTCTACTCTTTTAGATCTTGCCATCACCTTTAAGCCAATGGCCTTCCAAGGGTGCAATTCTGAATTTCTAGTAACCGGCTGTGATCACCTCCTGAATCCATCTGTCTCTCTAACTCAGTACCTGAAGCACTGGATTCATTATCTCCTTCTTGTCTCTTCTCCTTTGTCCAAATTACTCTTGTTTGCAATTCTCAAAGATGCTTCTGTAACCCAGTCATTACTCCTGTTCCCTTCCCCTCCTAGAATCTGTTCTTTGCATGGATGAACATTGATGACCACATACCCCTTTTCGAGTCTCACTTTGCTTGAGATGCACTTTTTGGGGGCGCAAGTCAAGACAGGGATTCTCTGTGTAGCCCAGGCTGACCTGGAACTCTTTCTGTAGACCAGGCTAGCCTTGAACTCAGAGATCCACCTGCCTCTGCCTCCCAAGATCTGAGATTAAAGGCATATGTCACCACTGCCCAGCCAGATGCTTTATAGAAATCTCTCATTTTTTTTTTTATCTCATCTCAAATGGGTCCTCCTTTAAATTGTTTTTATATTTAGCAAATACCTTGTGAAAAGTATACACGTAAATATATAGCAAAGAAAATATATTCTGTGTGCTTAGACAAGGACAAATGGATAGATGATGTGACTTAAAAGGCAGACTTTAAGAGCATATCACATCAGACCTCGGAAGAATAGGATTTTGGCAGAAATGAGTCAAGAGATCACACTAGGGAAGATCTTGGCATAGGACATGTAGAAGAGAATGTCCCAATTGCAAAAAGATCAGTTAAGGTAAGTAGAAGACACAGAGGACTAGAAAATAAGCGAAAGTTAGGAGAGCCTGTATCAGAGTGGACTTTGAACAACAAATTGAGAAATTTCTAGTGCCTTCTCGCCGTGTTGTCCAATAGTTTTAGAACATTGTGCTTGTTTTCAAGAGCTGAAAGTTTGAGGTCATGGAAGCAACACAGCCGATGGCTACTTATCTGGTCTAATGATGTTCAAACTTAAAAAAGAGAAAAGAGTTCAAAAATATCCAGGAGTTTTGAAAAGATTAAAGCTTAGTGGGAAGCTTCATATGTCTTTTATTGAACAGCCTTAGGAGAAACAAGGACAATAGTTATATAGAATAAGTTTACAGTAAATACTAGATGGACAACTGGATAGAAGATAGGGCAGTTAAAAGAATAAATGGGAAGGAGTGTGGTCAAACCAGTTTCTCCACTTAATAATTGAGTTTATAGAGGATGGATATTAGTTCTGGTTCCTCATCTCTTGAAGTCTACCATTTTGTATATTCATTTTAAACATTCATCTCAATTTTATCAAGAATTCATCAAAGTTCTACAGCATCTTATCTATTAAGAACATGACAGTGGGTACTGTGAGCTTGCAAAGTCAGATTGGATTTGGGACCTGTAAAATGAACGCTGAAAAGACAGCTAGCAGATATTAAAACCACATCTTCAGAGGAAGATACTCAAAGAGGATAGAAAAGCAAGTCCAGGAAAAGAAAGTGCCAAATCCAGCAAAGATTGAGCAACACACACAGGGGAGTCTGGTTAGGTATGTTAGATAACACACACCCCAACAGAACATTAGAATCAGAAACCTCAAGGAAACCTAGTTAGTACACATGAAGGAAACTGTTAATAACTAGTTTAGCGTTTTTAATTCTTCTTATTTTTGAGATTACAATTTAATTACAATATTTATCTCTTCCATTTCCCCCCTCCAACCCCTGGTCTCCTTCAAATTTATGGTCTCTTTTATTGCATGCATATATGTACATACCTATATATTCCTAAATAGAACCTGTTCAGGCCATATAATGTTACTTTTATGCATGCTTTCAGGGCTGACCTCTTGGCATCAGAAACCTTGAGTAATAAATCAGAAGTTTTTATATAATTACTCTTTACTGCACTGCTGATTGACCTCATTGTTTTATCCTATATGTGGTCGCTTGTTTCAGATGTGTTGCTTTTTTCTTTTGGCTTTAATGAGTCTTTGTACTTAATCAGGAAAAGTCTTAAAATTTCACATTATAAAGAAGTAAATTTCTGACTTCTAGCTGGTAAGCACTGTACCATAGGAAATCCCTTCATGCCAAACCTCCCAACTAGTAGTTACAAACAGTGGAATGCTCATAAGCTGCTGTCTCCATGGGTGCTAATTGTAACATGTCAATGAAAGGACTTGCTTTCTCTGACTGCCAGGCCAAGTCTCCCGCAGCTGCCAAGCACTGTAACATTCAACAGGAATATGATTTTTTGACACGGGCAGTTCAGAATTCAGTGGCTGCCCTCACTGGAGGGGACTCAGAAAGGTGTAAAATGAGGGGAAAAATGTGCTGAATTCATTTGAAATGTGTACTGCCCATGAGTGGCAGACTGGAGAGGTAGACAGAACAACAGATGGGCACATAGGATGAGCCGAAGACCCTGTGTTTGAAGAACAGCAAGTGGTCTAGTTGAACTAGAACATTTGAAAATGGCATGAGAGTGTTGGAAGATGAGGCCCAAGCCTCAAGCTGAGATTATGTTCTCTGAGGGTTTAAGTACCAGGGTAAAGAGATGACACTTAACTTCAAAACCAGTGGGGAATCATGGATTTTTTTTTTTTAAAGTAATTAAATAATGTGATTACAGCTGCCTAATCCATTGTGGACATGTAAAGTAGATTTAATGAAGTAACAGGAAATAATTTCAGAGAATGGTATAGAGACCATAAGCTAACCAATAAAACTAGAACCTTCTACAATGCTTGAAAGTGGCTATTTCAATAGACTGTATCTACTAACTAACCTAGCACTTCCTTGCAATGAGTCAGGATCATGTGGCTAATTCTTGCCAAGGGATTTCAGTGGGATTCATCATCATCTGGACTAAGTAGTTCTATGCACACGATCCTCCATTCTTTCTGTGTATCTATGTATGCATGTGTACATGTATGTGATATGCATATTATATGTTTGCAAATGTGTGGGTGTGACTGTGTACAGGTGCTCATAACCATGTTTTTGCCTGTTTAAGGAATCCAGAAGCTAACTTCAGATGTCTTTCTCAATTATTTTTCACCTTATGTATTAAGGCAGGATCACTCACCTGAATCCAGGGCGTCTAGCTAGCCAGCATGTTCGAGGGATCTCCTATTTCTACCTTCTGATCACTAGGATCATGGAAGGAGGGCCTGCCCTGTCTACCCAACATTTATACTGATTCTAGTGATCCAACTCTAGTCCTTATGCTTTCACACCAAATGCTTTACCAGCTAAGCTACTTTACCAACCCTCTTTGTGCTTCCTTTTAACACCACATGTCAATCCTTGACACTAAGACAGCCTAGAAGCTACAAGACAATGTGAGCTATGGACCATTTCTGTACTCTTAGGAATTTTCAAAAATATAAAAACAGATCCAGGGAGAAGCCCCTGGTTTAGCTACTATATGAAATTCACCATCTATACATCAGAGAAGCCTGTTTCTTTACACAAAGAAAAGCTAGTAGCTATACTCTGGATAGTCATAGTTTTCCATTGGCTAGGTCTCTTTAGCCCCACCTCCCACTTATTTTGAGGAGTACCTAATAATGTAGAGTATCATTAAAACATTCATAGAACTTAGAAAGGAATTGGATTTTTACCCAAGTATGGTTAAATAAGCCAGATTTCATCCTAAATATCTTCTTTATATACTTAAAATTCTAAAATCTAAAGATTCATTTTCTGATGAAACCACGTGGTCTGTGCCTTCCACAGAAGAGGTAAACAAAGGTGGCAATATACCATATATATTAGGAATAGAGTAAATTAAGAGGCTAGAGAGATGGCTCAGTGGTTAAGAGCACTTGCTATTCTTGCAGACAACCTAGGTTTGGTTCCCAGAATCCATGTCAGATAACCCATTATCACCACTATTACCAATACGTTAGTTCCTAGGAATAAAATGTTCTCTTCTGGCCTCCAAAGGCACCTTCCCCCCCCCCACACACACACATACTTTCACAGACATACACACATACACATAGATAAATATTTTAAAAGAAGGAGTTGAGCAGCATCCAGCAGAAGGCTCCAGATTAGATAGTATCTCAAGATCCCCATACTTCAAACAAAATTTTCCCAAGAAAAATGGAGTGTTTCACTCTCCAAAATAACTCTGGGAGTTCTAACATCTTGATAGACTAATGAAAGGCAGATGCCCACGGGAGTGCATAAAAACGATGAAAATGGAGTCTGGGTGGATCCTTGTATGAAGCAAAGATCTCCCTACCCTTTGTTTCTGTAGGTCAACATTCAAACAATAAATTCTTTTTTCTTTAGATAATATGAAGGAGTGAGTTTAAAAGGCAAACTACCCAAATATTTACACAAGCTTCCAGAAAAGACATAAACCTAAATCACTGATCTTGGGGTAGCAGTAAATTCTCATCCAATTGTTTTAACAGCACAGAGCAAAATATTTTCATACAGGTAGTCAATGTATACTTCTTGTCTCCTGTTAACTTTTTAACCTAACGTTAATTTATATATAGTTCCAAATGCCAGTAGATTCAATATATCATTTTCTATCTATATATCGTGCTCATAACTTCGTATATGAAGTTGGACATGTTTGAGTAGTTGCTATGGTCCATGGTTATAAATAGGAACTGCTACAACATCTGTGGACAAATTTCTTCTGCTTTTGTTTGTTTATGCAATTTTAATTCTCCCTGATGAAAGAACCACAACATCAAAAGATACAGTGCCTTTATTCTTTTTCCTAATACCAAATTGTTCAACAGAAAGCTGCATATTGCTGAAAATGCAAATAACTCAAAATATACTAAATTTTATATTTAAAAGGAATGAAAAGAAATAGTCCAAAAATGACAATGCTTACTATAAAGGATGCTCACCATAATATTATCTGGGTACTAAACACACACACACACACACACACACACACACACACAAATCAAAATATTCAAATCGATAGTGAATGTCCAAATAAATTACGATAGATCTGTAAGTAAAACAGATATGTGGGCTTTTTGTTAATAAAAATGGTTTTAAAGAACATTGAATGATGTAAGAAATAATCAGAAAGGGAAGTAAAATATTGGCAATTTCTAGATGCAATATAATTCCAATTAGGTAAGTAGATATGTTGTTCATGTGCAAATGCATGCATACAAAGACTGTAAAACTGTACTATGATGTTAATAGTTGCTATTTCTCACTATTCTTTTATTAATCGCATATGAATTTTGTAATCAGAAAGAGTAATAAATGTTATTTCATCAAGTAAAATATCAGCATAGTGGAATTCTGGATACAAAATGATTCAAAGGAATAATGAAGTTTAGATGACTAAATAAATAAGCTTTTGCTCAGTCAAACATGAGTATGAACTTTTCTTGTAGCTTAACTTGAAAGCAAGTGTGAGCTGAAGCTGTAATTGGAGTGAGGAAGTGAACAGATCTGATACAAAGGAGAAAACTTTCCAGCTTAAACAGGGAGGGCCCATGAGCAAGCTGCAGTCCAGACAATCTTTGATCAATAATCTCAAACAACCAATTTTTTTATACTGAAGCGTTAGTCTTTGTCATTTACTACTGTGATATAATAAAGAATATATCTGGTCTTTTTCCTGGCACAAAGCTTCAAAAACTCTTGAAATATCTAGTAGGAGTGCTTTTGTTAGTCATAATAATCCCCTTTCATTCATACTTGGGCTTATGCTAATTAGATGACACATGGTGGATCCCCTAGATATCTTCCAATGGAAGCTGGTCACCAAAAAGGCCAAGTACAAGACTGAATGTTGAACCTTTTTTCCCAACTTAGAATGAGGAGAAAAGAGCTGGAAACTGGATTTAATCATGTGGCCAATGATTTAAGCAGACATGCTGCGTGATAAAGACCTCAGTAAAATCTCTTAACCCTGAGCATCAGTGATGCCTCCAGTCTGCTAAAGACACTGATGTTCTTAGTGGATATTCAGATTCCATGAAGAGAAGGCATAGAACTATCCCTCACTACTCTTCACTCAGACCCTGTCCTATTTATCGCTTCCATTAGGCCTGCTCCTAAGTGACATACTGTACAAAAAGCTTATCTTAAAATCAGTGCCGTAGGTGAGGTCTGTATCAATTGAGCAGGTTTTTTGAACTTCAAAAGGGGAGTGGTCATGCAATCACTAGAAATTTTAATGGGCTAGAAAGATGTGCTAGTGACTCTGGAATACACTTATGACTATCATCTGAGACCTCTTAACCTGTGAGGTTTACACTGGTTCCAGTTAGTTAGTGCCGAAATTGAACTGAATTGGAGGACACTCAGCTGGTGTTAGAGAATTGCCTTCAGAATACAAACATTCTACACACGTACAAAGGAATAAAACACTTACTTCACAAGAATGGTTATGCAATATAATAGTTTGGGTGACAAGGCCTTCAATTTTAGTGGTTGAATTCAATAGAAGTTTATTTCTTGCTCATATACAATTCAGAATGGATCTTCCTGATTAAGTAGCCTTCCATCTTGAGTCTTCACATTCTCCTGGGCTCCACCCTCCTTCAGACTCAACCAAAAAATGGAGAGAGAGGGGGCAATGAAAAATTATATATGGAACCATTGCCTGGAATTAAGACTACTTTTAGCTACAGATGTCTTAGGAAATGCATTGTAACTGTGAACTCAAAGAGTTCACATGGGCTTGGTTAAAAACTAGGCAGTCTTAATCAAAAGGGTTAAAATAGTTTTCTTCTTCCTGAAAATACAGCTGCCTGCTGCCTGCTCCCTGCTCCCTGCCAGGTTCCTGGCCTGGAACACTAACCACACTTACCACATAAAGAAACGTGACCTATGGTCTTGTAGGCCCAGGACAGAGTTCTCCATGCTAAGAGATACCTAGAGGCCCTGAGGGTTTAGCCAGCAAGCTCCACTTCTCAGACATTCCTCCTGCAATAGGTATTTAATCTCTGGTCCGCCCTGAGAAGTTTGTCGGTTTGCATCCATTTTCCACAATGAACAACCAATAAACAGTTTGGAACCAAGGACTGTCTCTTTCATCTACCACCACCACGGGGAGCATGCAGAAGGCCTTCGCTCACAGAGCCGCTGCCTAAATCTCCGATAGAAGGCCTCCCTGCACTTCCAGCCAACAGCCATCAACCTAAGGACAATCACCAATGAGCTAAACCGGAGCTCCCAGCCCTAGTCCCGAGCTAGACTAGAAGCCATCCTCAGCCCACAGCCCCCAACGGTCTGCAACTGAGTGCCCGGGAGTCAGGAAATACCAGCTTTGGCTCCCCCATCTCAGACTGCATTTTCCCACCCCCATAGGATGTCTTAGTGTTTCCCTAAAGCCCAGCCCCCAACTATGGCTGTTCCCCAATGGCTGTGCCTAGTAGTGGAGCAGAATGCGGACCCACACATGTTCATATAGCTATAATAAAACAATGAAACGGAAAAAAAAGGATAGAGACAACTTAGCTTATCACAGGAGAAAAAGAAGGTCATGTAGTGGTACTGAGCACCTCCTCTTAAGCCCTTACTGCTGGAAACTATTGGTTATATGATACATTCTGGAGGAAAGGAAATCACCATTGTCAGCTGTGTACTGGCCTCTGAGCCCACTGAGTCCAATACATAACTCCAGATTCATGATCACACAGACCCTCATTAGTGGGTCGCAAAACAGGAACAGGAACACAAACCCGAGCATGAACATGAACATGAGAGAGATTTCTAGAGAAGGAGAGGGTAGACAAGAGAGGGACAGAAATGAGATTGGTATAGAGGATGAGAGTGGTCAGTATGCATGATGTATATACATGAAACCGAGAAAGAACAATTTTAATTAATGAAAAGGAGGAATAGAGGTTGATGAATATGATCAACATATACTGTACACATGTATAGGAATATCATAGTGAAAATTTTCACTCTATTCATTTAATACATGCTTAAGAACTGTAGGTGATCGGGCAAATAATAAATTCTTATCATTTAGAAGTATAGCTACAGAGTAGAAATGCTTTAAAAAACATTGTGTCAATAACATATTAAAAAGGAACATTTATTCAAAGAAGTAGCTGGACAAGTTGATAGATGTCTGGGCAGTTGTTCTGATATAACTTCAGAGAAAAAATTCTAAATGATGAAGTAAAATGTACAGAACACAACTCAGTGAAAGATGCCTATCCTAAGGAAAGCAGGGGCAAATTGAGTTTTACAAGCACTTTTTAAAGAAAAGTTTGACTGCTACAACAGGCTGTTGCCAACTCAGGCACTAGTCATGTTTTAAGAAGTATATATCTCCATTACTTGGGACTGTGGGTATATTTTCCCTTAAAAGCAATGTTGTGAAGGCTTGTTTAGATTCCCAACCAAAAACCAGAACCATCTGTCTATTTGACCTAGAATGAGTCCAGAAGGCTGCTCTAAGACAGAAAATTTTTTTCCAACTTGCAACTCCCTTTGACTCAAGAAATTCTCATGTGACCACCTAAGGCACATAAAATTATAAAATAAGTATATAAATCAAACACTTACTAAAGAAGAAATCATATAGAAACTTGCTACAAAATATCTTTGGTATACATATAATTTTAGCATTTATTAAATGTGAAAGGAAACAAATATACTAGTTTGTTTTAGCATAAATAATTTAATCTTCAATGAATCTGTGATATTATAAGATGCAGAACACAGCCAAAATTTTTCCGAGTTGGTCAATATTTTGATTTTGTAATTATCAATACTGAGAATGCCACTTCATATAAATATGTAGTACAAGATGACAATAGTATATTTAGGGATATTTCAGTGATTGCTGGAAATTCTTTTCTAATATCAAACTAAAATTCATTTAATCCTTTTTTATTGAGCAACCTAGATGTCCATCAACTGAAGAATGGATAAAGAAAATATAGTGCCTCTACACAATGGAATATTACTTAGCTCTTAAAAACAAAGATGTCGTGACTTTTGCAGGCAAATGGATAGAACTTGAGAAATCATCCTGAGTGAGGTAACGCAGTCCCAATAGGACATTAGTGATAGGTATTCACTTATAAATAGATCAGCCGTAAAATGCAGGATATCCATGTACACTCCACAGACCCAAAGAAGCTAAACAAGAAGGAAGGCACAAGTGAGGATGCTTGAATCCCACTTAGAAGAGGGAATACAATAGTCTTAAGAGACAGATGGAGGGAGGGAACTGGGTGGGAGACGGGATGGGGAGGAGGAATGGGGGCGATTCAGGATCAGGTATGGGGAGGGACAAGAGAGATGGTCAGATGGCCATGAGAATGAATGGAAATTTGCAAGTGACAAGGTGGGGTGGGGAGATAGGAAGCATCCCCAGGATTTAACAGAGACCTCGGATAAGGGAGGCACCCAAGAATCAATGGGTATATGGAACTGTGACTCACAGCATTGGGGATATGGTACCTAAAGAGTCGGGAACCCCAGTGGAGCGATAGGAACACCAATCCACCCACAAAAACTTCAACCCAAAATTTATCCTGTCTACAAGAAATGCAGGGACAGGGGACAGAACCAAGACTGAAGGAATGACCAACCAATAACCAGCACAACTTGAGACCCACTCCATGGGCATGCACCAATTCCTGACACTATTAATGATACTCTGTTGACTTTGGAAACAGGAGTCTAGTATAGCTATCATCTGAGAGGCTCCACCTATCAGCTGATTGAGACAGATGCAGACACCCACAGTCGAACAGTGGATGGAGCTTGGAGACTCCTATGGAAGAATGGGGGAAGGATTGAAGCCCCTGAAGGGGATAGAAACTCCACAGGAAGATCAACAGAGTCAACTAACCTGGACCCTTTGGGTTCTCAGAGAATGAACCACCAACCCAAGAGCATACATGGACCACAGACTGGACCTAGGCTTCCCTGCAAATACGTAGCAGATGTGCAGCTTGGTCTTTATTTGGGTCCCAAACAACTGGAGCAGGGGCTATCCCAAAAGCTGTTGCCTGACTGTGGGATATGTTCTTCTAGCTGGGCTGCCTTGTCTGGCCTCAGTGGGAGAAGATGCACCTAGCCCTGCAGAGACTTGATGTGCCAGGGTTGGAGGATACCTGGCAGATGCTCAGAGGAGAAGGGGATGGGGAAATGAGTGAAGGATTGTGGGAGGGGATGTCCAGAAGGGGGACAGTGAGCAAGATGTAAAGTGAATAAATAAAAAATAAATAAATAAATTTTAAAAATGTAAATCCAAAAAAAAATAATTAAATCTTCAATGGATCTGTGATACTATAAGATGCAGAACACTGCCAATTTTTTTCAAAGTTGATCAATATTTTGAATTATCAATACTAAGAATCCCACTTCATATAAATATGTAGTACAAAATGACAATAGTATATTTAGGGATATTTCAGCAATTGTTGGAAATTCTCTTCTAATCTCAAACCAAAATTCATTTAATTCTTTTTTAATGAAATTCAAGTCTGCAGCTCAAACAGTAATTTTAAAAATCAAACATTGAAACCCAACTCAACTGAAAGATATACTAATTTGATACTTACATGCTGGGTAATGACAGTGGAAAAATATTAAAAGTCTTTGTTTTCTGTAATTAAACCATTATGTTTCTCTAAGAGTAGAAAATCTTGTATGTACATTTTTCCATTCCTAAAATTCAATAGTCTTGACTCCTAGCCCAACAGTGTCCATTCATATTGTATGATATAACATTATGAAATGTACGAAATGCATGTTATGTTGTTTTGACCCCAGGCTGCAGTGAACTTCTGTAATTCAACACAAGTGAGTACTGCTGAAAACACCTCCGGTTCACAGCACACCTAACTTTGAATTAACTTTGGTCATTGTGTATTCAGAAACCTTTTATCATTGTCAACCCTTTCACAACCACCACATTTAATTACATGACCCTGTATGAAGTCAAAGTCTGCTGAAGAAGAAACTGATTTGCTTCTAGTGCCTGCTTTTTGCAGCATCTGTACAGAGAATATTAACATGGCTCCTGTACAAGAATGGCACACAAATTCATAAAGCATTCCATATCTTTTCAATATCTCATTCTCATGTCTAGAAAAGCCATTCAGAATAAAAAAATCAACAAAGCAATTTCAGAGTTTAACTATATCATAGACCAAATGGACAACGACAGACTGGGAATCAAAGGATGAAAAATAATCTGTCAAGTGAACAGAAACAAAGCTGGCGTAAAGTCAAAATTAGAAGAGATAAAGAAAAATATGGGAGGCAGTAATTCTCCAATAAGATACAACCCTAGAAGAGAACTTACTACTACTGTTGTGCTAAATTAATATAGTTTCAAATTGCCTTCTAACAATCATCCTTATACCCATAGATAAGTACAATTTTCATGCATAATCAAAGAAGGTTCTTTTTGCAACAGATGGAGACCATTAAAGACATCCACAACAGTCAAAATGCAGAGAATAAGTAGTCATGGGGTTTCCAGTCTCATAATGGACTTCTATAACACAGCATCTAAGTCTCAGGGAACATCAAGAAAGAGGGCATAGAGAGATTGGAAAAGCTTGGGGACAGGGACAACTGCTGTGAGATATAGTGTTTTGACATGACAGAAATGTTGCACCTATGAACTCTTGATGATATAGTTGCCTCCATCAGACCTTCAAAGACCACACCAGTTAACAAGCCTGCAAAGACAGAGAAAAATTTTCACAGGGGACTGCTACTGGATGAAGAGCAGTAAATGGCTGCTGGGAGGGGGATCAATTTTATCAGGGACAAGCCCCAGTCCTGATTTTCAGCTTTAAACATATGTGCATACATAGAATGGTAATTGGACTTAGTAAGTTTTATACATGAGTTGGTTGGGAAATTGGTGGAAAGAAAAGATATAAGTACTTGTACATAAAATGTTCAAAAATAATATAAACAAAACATAACAATTGCCATTACAGATGCACAAAATACTAAGGCTTCCAATTTGATAAAACAAACAAACAAGCAAGCAAAAAGCTGTAATGGATACAAAACATCAAAAACAGACTTGATGCAATAATAATATCCTATTTCAATATACTACTCTCATCTCTATACAGGTCCTCCTCCTAACTAAATATCAATGAAGAAACTCAGGGCTAAACTATACCACAGATCAAATGGACTTAACAGATATTTACAGAATATTCCATCCAAAAAATTCTATACTCTTCTTAGGGTCCTATGGAAACTTCTCTACACAATTGAGGTTACAAATCAAATCTTACCAAATACATAAGAGATTAAATAAGCTCTTGTATCTTATATCTTAGTAGTACAATACTAGAAACAAAAATGATTTTTAAAAACTATAGAAACTATATTAAATACATGAAGATGGAACAATACATTCTCAAATGAGTCAAGTGGGTTAAAAATAAAAAAGTAGTTAATTCACTGGGGGAATAAAACGAAGATTGATAACTCCTTAGCCAAACTAACAGGATAGAGGAAAGGCTAAATTAATAAAATTAGAATTGAAAGGGAGAAGGTTACTACAAATCCTAATGAAATAAAACAAAGCATCAGGGAATACTTTGGTGACTTACATTCCCAAAACCTGGAAAAATCTAGAAGATAGGGATAATTCCTAGACATAAATGACTCACAAAAATTAAATCAGGAAAACACAAGCAACTTAAACAGATCAATAATAGTTAACAAGACTGAAGCAGTAATAAAAAAGACTGCCTGCAAAAAATTGAATATGAAACTAGTGCCATGTATCTCAATCTGTACAGAAATGAACTTCAAATTAATCAGACATCTTATTGCATGGTCTGAAGTTCTGAAACTGTCAGGAAAATATGGGTGAAATATTTCAAGATATAAGCATAGATCAGGAATTTTTTAAGATTACAGAAAATAATACCAGTGATTTTCACATGGTATTTTATCAAATGAAAAAACTCCATGGTGAATGAAACTAACACATTAGATAATTGATATCTAAAATAACACACATCAAAAACTAAACAAAATATCAAAAAACTTCATCAATCAATTGGCTGATGAAATGAATAGTTCTCAAAAGATGAAGTACAGATAGTACATATAAAAAAAAGTGTTACATTTAGGTAGCCTTCAGTGAAATTCAAATTAAAACTACCGTGGGATGACATCTTATCTCAGTCAGAATGACATTCATTGTGACAGAAAACAAATAACAAATGCTGACAAGTATGCAGAGAAAAAAGGACCCCTAATGGGAATGTAAATTTGTCCAATCACTATGGAAATTGCTATGAATGTGTGAATGTGTGTGTGTGTACATACATACGTATGTATGTATGTATGTATGTATGTATGTATGTATGTTATACCATTTCTGGGTATTTACCTGAAGGATGTAAAAAAGCACCAGATCACAGAAATATTTGCACATCAATTTTATTGCAACAATATCCACAACAGTTAAGTTAAGGAACCATCCCAGGTGCCCATCAATAGAGTAATGGATAACAAACATGTTGTATATATATACAATCCAATTTTACTCGGCCATAAAAAAGAAAACAAATTATGTCATTTGCAGAAAAATAAATGCAACTGGAGGCTATCATATTAAGCAAATTATGTCAGTCTGAGATAAATATCACATTTTTCTCTCATTTATAGATTCCAGATTTTTATATATATAAGTAAAATCATGTATACATATATGGCATATGACATAAAAGTACATGCAAGGTAACAGTGTCATCCAGACACATCAGAACTGATGTACATATGAACACCAACCAACTGTGACAGCATTCACAAGACCTGCACAGCTTCAAACTAGACCTAATCCCAGCACTGAAAAAGGGACATGGACACAATATCTCACACCAAACCAAGAAGCTATTTGCAATTGAGAACTGCTAGGGAAGTACAACTCAGTTTTCTCCAGTGGATCCTCAGTGAGTAATGCAACTACACTGCAGGGAAGGTCCCAAGCATAGTAGTGGCTAACTCAAAAAGGACTCCATGCTGTTTGTTTGTTTTTATAATTTTGTTTTATTTTTGGGGGGTGATTTTGTCATATTGGTTTATCATTGCTTGTTTGTTTTGATATCAGTTTTGTTTCTTTTTTTTTTTTTTTAAAGAGAAAGCATGAAGTTGGGTGGGTGTGAATGATCTGGGAGGACTGGGGGGAAGATTATGATCAAAATATACTATGAAAAAATAATAAAAATAAATTTAAAAAGATAAAAGAAGCAAAACTGTCTAGGAGATGGAAAGGAGGGGGACAGGAAGTAGGTATGGAATATATTCAAAATACATGATATACTTGTATGGAAATGTCCTTATAGAACCCAGTACTACGTACTACATACAAAGAATATCTACCCACAAATGTCTCACCACAAAGAAAAGCACAGGACTAGACAGTCACAGCTGAATTCTTCCAAACTTAAAATAAAAGCTAAGATCAGTGCTCTTTAAACTATTTCATAAAATAGAGAAGAAATCGGCCTAGTTCATCCTATAAAGCCAATGTTATCTTGATTTTTTAAAAGCTAGATAAAAGACACAACATCAACAAATATAGACCAAATTCCTTGATGAACATGGACAAAAGTTCTCAATAAAATCTTTTCCCACTGACTTCAAGAACACATTGACGTCATATACCACGAGCATTTGGCTTCCCTCCAGGCCATTGAAATGATTTTGAAACAGGAACTTGCAGTGACCTGAATTCCTTCCACTAGTACTCTCCTTTCTGAAGGTTTCTCACTTCTCAGTGCTACCACAATTTGACAAGCAAACTTTAATACATGGGCCTCCAGGGTACATTCCATATCCAAACTGTAGAAAAAAAAAGGTAAAAATATTATCATAGGAAAGGTTACAATATATAAAGGTTTTGGCTTTGGTAGCTATTTAAAATCCATAGCTTCAATTTCTCTTGTAAACTCTGATGTAAGTTCACAGTCTCACACAATGAATCTGAGTGAGCTCTTAGTTCAGCCAGTCCTCACCTTTCCTTGATAGTACCCTTGTTCACTGCACCTATTTAAGTTACTTGTCCAGAATGATCAGTAGTAATGAATGCTTCTAAGCCCTAAGGGACCTCATGCCTAACATACCTCTATCTGTTTCCACTCTGAAACCGGAGGTTCATTTCATCTGTTGAAAAAAAAAAAAAAAAAAAAAACCTGAAGTGGATTGATATGGCATTGTAGCTAAACTGAAGGGAGAGGCCATTATCTGTGATATTGTCCCCAACGGTGTGTCATTTTGTCATTTTCTTCAGCAGAGATTAGCACATTGGACGTCAAAGTGGAAGACCCAGAAATACGGAAGATGATTTTCATGACACAAGGTCCCTTTTTGGAAAATCATTTCTCGGAATACATGAGTAAGAGAAAGCATGTTTGCTATACTTGGAAAGGGAAAGAATTATGTGGTGGTTTTAACCCTCTTAGCTATTTTCAAGGAACCAGGGTAGGCTTTGTCAATCTTCTCTGCTATATCATTATGTGATTTTCTACTTATTTTGACTTATTATGTTCTTATTCTTCTAATTTCTTTGTTGGTCACCTTGCTCACTAATTTAAGGTATCATATACTTTTAAATATAAACATTTAAAAGTTACAGTTCCCTGTGTTTAATAATAATGCTGACTTCTATGTCCCCCCAAACTATGATGTATAATATTATTATTTTAAATTTCCATTAAAGTTTATTTGATTCAGATGTTTTATGTAATTCTAAATGCATTAAAATATTTAAAAATTGCTAACTTCTACATTAAGTATATTATGGCAAAGGAATGTGGTACACGTGATGTCAGTTATTTAAAATATCTTAAAACTTGTTCTTCTTCTCCCTCTCTCTCTCTCCTCCTCCTCCTCCTCCCCCACCCTCTCTCTCTGTGTGTATTCAGGTGGCACCATGTGGAAATTGATGTTAATGCATATGTGTACGTCAGATTGAAGCCAGCGGTTGACAATAGCTATTTTCCTCAGGTGCTCCACCTTAGTCTTTATATTTTAAATTTTATTCTTTGGCAATTTTCATGCATTTGTATAATGTTCTGGTCACATTCAGTGTCCCCATTCAGTGTCCCCAAACCTTATACCTTTGCAAATCCCTCTGGAACCTTTCTTCAAAACACATCCTCCTCCTCCTCCTCCTCTCCCCCTCCTCCCTCTCCTCCTCCTTCTCCTCTTCCTCTTCTTCTTCCTCCTTTCATATTTTATGTTTATTTTAACAACCCCCAGAATTTAAATTGCTTGCATCTACTTGCATGGTATGGGATTATTCACTAGAGCATGGACAGCTTACCCCTGAAGAAAAACTGACTTCCACTTCCCAAAAACCATTAAGTATCAAGAGCTCTTCAGCTAAGGGCAGGGACCCATGTGTCGTTGCTCCATAGATGCAGAATACTGCCAAGTTAGATCTTAGGCAGTTACAGGTCGTACAGGTAAACATGGCTGCTATGAGTTCACAAGTCCAGCAGGCATACTGCATCCACAAGACAGCACTTCGCAGCACTCCTCCCCAGCCTTTGAATCTCACCCTCTTTCCACCCTCTCTTCTATGATATTCTCCGAGTCCAGTGGAGTGGAGAGAAAATGATGGAGGTGTCCTATTTAGGGATGAGCACCTCTCAGCAGTCACTTTTCTCAGCATTTTGAGTGTTGTGAGTCTGAATATAACCACTCCCCACTGCAGAAAAAAAGCTTCTTGAAGGTTGAGAGCAGCACTAATAATAATACATGTTAGCACCACTATGCCTGGTTTTTATGTGAGTGCTGAAGATCAAAACTCAGGTTGTCATGCTTACACAGCAAGCTCTCACTTTGCCACCTCTCCAGCTCTGACCCACTTTTTATAAATGTTTCACGTGACGTGGAGAAAAATGTACCATCCTTAAAGACTGACTGTAGAGCTTGGTCCATGATCATTACGTCAAGATTGCTAATCCCTCGAATCTTCAATGTACTTTTAATATGCTGGGAAGATATATTAAAATGCAGTATGATCCTCACTTAATCTATTTATGTTTTTATAGTCCTATCACTTTGCATTGTATTTTTCAGGACTTTTTATTAAATATAGATATATATTTAAGATATCCATATCTTCCTGGTTGAGTGTTCTATAATTTTGTATTGTTGCATTTGTTTCTTATGATTATTCATATAAATGATCATATTTATATAATACATAGTTTTATTTCTCTATGATTTCTCTCACTTTGCTCTATTTTCTATCTTAATACTTAGTAAATTGATTGAGTTAATTCTTTTGAGTTAGCAAAACTGGATATTTATCTGCAGAAAAAATGAAATTAAATACATATCTTTTAGTTCACTCAAAGATCAACTCGAAGTGGATCAAAGACTTTAACTTCCAATGTGAAATGCTGAAACTGCTAGAGGAAGAATGTAGTGAACACTCTTCAGGACTTTAGAATCAGCAAAACCTTTGTGAACAGAACTCCAAGAGCACAGGAACATAGTTCAAGAATCAGCATATGGGATTACCTAAAATTTAAATGTTTCTGCACAGCAAAAGAAACCATCAACAACAAGCAAGCAGCCCACAAAATAAGAGAAAATCAGTTATACCTCAGGCAGAAGGTTAATATCCAGAATTATAAAAACCTGCAAAAAGTACACACACATACACACACACACACACACACACACACACACACCAACCAAACAGCATACACCAGCTGTTATGAGGACCCTAACACATATACAGCAGAGGACTGCCTGGTCTTGACTCAGTCAAAGAAGATGTACCTAACCCTTGAGAGACTTGAGGCCCCAGGGAAGAGGGAGGTATAGGTGGGTAGGGGGTGAAGAGGGTGGGGGTAGGGAGGGGGAGGAAGTACAGGATGAGGATTGGTCGGAGCCCAGACCAGGAGGGGGATGAAGTCTGGACTGTAAAAATATGGTTAAAGAATAAAAATAAATAAATTTTACAAAGAAAATTAAAAGGAAAATTTCTTAAAACCCAAAAACTGCCAATCAACATATGCAATTTTATAGTGTGGGTGGTACATGTGCTAGTTTGTGTATATGCACATGCGTGTATATGTGCATGCATATATATATGCATCCATATATAGACATATATATATATATGCATCCATATATAGACATATATAGGCAATGCCAAGTGTGCAGAAACATCATTGTCTTAGTTAAGGTTCCTATTACTGCAACAAAACACCATGAAAAGCAAAAACCAAGCTAGAGAGGAAAGGGTTTATTCAGCTTACACTTGCACATTGCTGTTCATCACCAAAGGAAGTCAGGACAGGAACTCACACAGGGTAGAAACTGAAATCAGGAGCTGATGCAGAGGCCATGGAGGAACAGCAGGATCTCATGGAGGCATCTCCTCACCTGAGGCTCCTTCCTCTCTGATGACCCTGGCTTGTATCAAGTTAACACAAAACCAGCCAAGACAATCACTTTCCACCTTATTTTTGAGGTAAGAGTCTTTGCTTATCCTGGAGTTCACTGATCGTGGTAAGCTGGCTGGCCAGTGAGTTCCTGGATCCATCAGTAGCCACCTGTGCAATGCCAAGTTCCGGCACACTGTGCAATGCCTGGCTTTTTACATGGGTCCTGGAGAGACAAACTCGAGCCCTCAGAGCTGCACACCAGGAATGTTACCAACTGAGCCATCTCCCCCAGAAACCTTCATTTTATTCACGAATCATTTCTTCTTGCATTTTATATGTTTTGTAAGATAGCTTCTTTAAAATACAGGAAGAAAGTAATTTAGAATTTTTTTTAGTGCAGCTGTTTTGGAAATGATGTTAATTTGGTTCCATGCAAATGTCTTAGTTTTGCTGTTAATTTTGAAAGCCACTCTTGTAATTATTATCTTTGAACCTTGTATATTTTATATTTATTTTATTTTATGTGTTTAATTTATATTTTGCCTGGGTATAGCTTGTGTACAGTGCCCATGGAGGCCATAAGAGAGCATCAAATTCCCTGGAACTAGAGTTTCAGATATTTGTGAGCTACTACGTGGGTCCTGGGAATAAAACCCTGGTCCTCTGGAAGAGCAGCCAATGCTCTTTAACCACAGAGCCTATTAAGATGCTATTCCACCTCTTTTGGTTTCCATTATTCCTTTTGGAGCTAGGTTGGCATTCCAATTATATATTATCGATCCTGTTTGAATGTTGTGCTTCCTCAGCTTCTGTATTCAGATTTTTCATCAGGTATGAAAAATTCTTCTCTTTTATTATTGTCTTTTTATTGTCTTTCCATCGTTTTTCTATTCTCACATCTGTCACTTATATTAGATCCATGTTAAAGTATTTTCTTTTTCCTGTTTTGTTTTCTTTTTTACCAATTATACTACATTCAAGGCATGGTGGCTCACACCTGTAATCCCAGCTCTTGGGAGGTTGGAGCAACAAGATTATCATTGTTTAAGGCTAGTCTGAGCTGTATGAGTTTTTGATTAGCCTGGGCTACAGAGTGAGACCCTGTGTATTTGGTATTTGTCAGTCATCCAGAAGAACAGAACCAATGGATTAAATAGAATCAATAGAATAAGTGTGTGTGTGTGTGTGTGTGTGTGTGTGTGTGTGTGTGTGTGTGTGTGTGAATTTATTATATTGTCACCTAAAAGACTGAAAACCCCATAGTTACTAGTTCCTTTAGCTTTGGTCCCTCAATAATCAGAACAGTCCCACAATGGCTGTCTCTTACACCAGGGCACAGTGGGAAGGGGGAACAAATGATTGTTGCTCAGTTCATAGGCCTGGGTGCCTCAGTCGTTCTCTAGCAGGCACTGGAAACCCTGAAGGTTCCTGGGGAGCTGCTGCTCATTAGTCCACTGTGAAAGCATGAAAATGATGGTCCTGTAGCAGCGGCGCAATAGAGGAAATCACCTAGGCAGCCAAGAAAAGAATATGTGGTTTTGTTTTGTTTTCTGTACTGCTACCAGAAGGAACCACCCAGAGTCCTATACTTGTGGATCTCCCCACAACCATCAAGGCAATCAGGACAGTTCTTCAAGTAAGGTTTCCTACTCGGGTGATGCTAATTTGTGGCAAGTTGACATCAACCATAATACCCTGCCTCATATAAACAAAAATGAGAAAGATGAGGGGGGAGGAAGAGAGAGGGAGAGAGAGAGAGAGAGAGAGAGAGAGAGAGAGAGAGAGAGAGAGAGAGAAAAGAGAGAGAGAGAGAGAGAGAACTGAGAACTACAGGGCATGTGGAGGTCAGAGGACAAGCTACAGGACTCAATTCTCTCCTTCCACCTTGAATCCTGGAACTCAGGATTCATGAGCTTTGCAGCAAGTTCTGTTACCCACTGCACCATCTCACCAGCCCTGTTTTTATGTTTTCCATCCCTTGTTTCCTTCTAATGCATTCATTAGTTCTCTCTTACGCTTTCACTTTTTTTTTCACTTACTTTGTTTATTCAATCTATTAAGTTTTTACTTCAACAATTGTGGCTTTTGTTTCTAGAATTTACTCTTTTTTCATTCTGCTCAGTCACTTCTGGTAGTATCAGACTGAATGCTTAGATTTCTTATTGTGCCCTTTATTTATATATTCCTGCCTTTTTTTAAATCAGTATTTGATACCTGAGTGTTTCAATATCTGTGTCCTTGGAGACTTCAAATGTAGTTTGTGTTGTTCATACTAACCTTCATTCACCTCGACTTTCCTTACCACGTGTTTCCCAATTTTGATGATGCGCTCACAGCCTCATTTTCATCAGTGGAAATTCATCAGATGAAATTCGAAGAGGTTTTCCTCCAGAGAATGTTCACTTCTGTTTCTTCCAGAAACCAAAGATTTACTTCATCTTGAAAGGTTTGACTCAGTGCACGAGTCCCTGGTTTATCTTCTTTCAAAAACTGTGTCCTATGAAGATTAAGCTGTTCAGAAGCCCCAGGGACTCTTCAAATTCATCCAGAATACCCACAGTGTACATTTATATTATCAATGTTTTAAGGTTGACTTGTTCCTTATCAAGAAGGAACAAAGACCTTATTGCCACTCATATCAGAAAATCTAGCCCATCAATTGGGTGTCACTGAAAATATAAAAATGTATGTAACATAAAATATTTATATAATATAAAAATTAATTATTTATAGGTAAACTACTTTATTAGCTTCCATCACTAGAAAAGGAATTCTTTCTCTTTATTTTCATGTACTTTTAATTCACTAGCCTATTTGAAAATAAATCATTGAAAGTAAAACTCATGTCTAAAGTCACATATTTTGCTCCTGTTAAACTGATTTCTTCTCAATTTTCTACTCACGGTACTGATATTCTTCCCTTTAGAGATAATAAAACTGTCAAAGAATTGGGTAAAAAAGTTTAAAAACACCTCAAGAAGTAATTCTTCCTGTCCTCCCTTCTACATATAAAACCAGTCCCTACAAATTTCCCACTATCCCTCGTATCTGTTTCTCTCTACCATCCATAAAATCCTTCTCTGTTAAACACACTTGTCTTATATTTCTGAGACTGGCCTGCAAGTCATTAGAAAGGTCATGCTGGCTTTTAACTAATAATCCTTTTGTCCAA
Source organism: Mastomys natalensis (assembly GCA_021653895.1). NCBI lineage: Eukaryota > Metazoa > Chordata > Mammalia > Rodentia > Muridae > Mastomys > Mastomys natalensis. The sequence goes on from JAJTUV010003169.1 coordinate 56,893, forward strand.
GTCTTCTGAGACTTGCACTACAAGTTTGTGTCAACACACTGTGCTCCATTCTAACCTGGACCCTCAAAATTATTTTCTTCCTCCTATTTATGGATTTCTTTTCTAGGAAGCACTCAACGTTGTTGCCAGGCCAGGTTACTTAGGTACAGCTGCAAATATGTCACTTACAGCCACAAAATTCTTCAGTGAGTTTCCATTCCCTACCTAAGTATTTCTCACACTTTAGTAACACAAAGACAAAATGTTTTGTTTTGTTTTGTTATGTTATGTTTTGTTATTTGAGACAGGGTCTCTCTACAAAGCCCTGGCTGATCTTTTGACCTTAAATTTGAAAAAAAGATCAGGCTGGCTCAAATTCATAGAGATCCACCTGCCTCTGCCTCCTAAGTGTTGAGATTAAAAGTGTGCACCACTATGACCAGGGTCTTGCATAGGATTTGCTGGGTAGCCAAGGTTGGTTTTGAAATCACAACCTTCCTGCCTCTGCATCTCAATCAATGAGATTACAGGTATATACAAACACATTTGGCATACATACATACATACATACATACACACTCATATGTATGTATGTGTATGTACACACACACACACACACACACACACGTCTTTGACAGAAGAGCCCAGGCTGGCTTCAAATTTATGACCATCCTGCCTCAGCCTCCTGAGTCCTGGGTTTACAGGCCTGTACACATGGCTAGATACACTTTCAAAGGAAAGTAGAAAGTTTAAATTATGTTATCAACATTTTACTTAATTATAGGCAAATAAAAAGGTAACATAAACTCCCCATGTCTAGATGTTCCATACACCCATAAACTAAAATAACTTTACAAATTAAACATAATTACCAAACCTATAAAAGTGAAATTAACAAGAATAATTTAATATGATAGCTAATGTTAGGCTTAAACTAAATTATCTTCTTAAATATAAGCACAGACTGGCATGTTCCAGCACAGGTTTGGTGGTGGTGGTGGTTGGTTTTGGCTTACCTATATTGCAATGCACCTGTGATGACTAAATCCTCCTGCTTCTTTATTCAAAGCCCTGGAACAGTTCCATTGTACACTGGTGATGTCATTTGGTTTCAACTAGGGCAAAGACATCAGTATCATTTACTTTTTCCAAGTGGCTCTAATTGCCTAGGGAGTCCTCGATAAACAACCTCATGGTATGATCTGAAGTCATCTAATCATGAAATCCAGCTTTGGCTCAAATCTTATGACTGTTTACAGTTTAAAGGTGAAAATCCAGGTTGCATATGTTACATTTAATTTGCTATTTAGACTGTTCTTAAACTTTACATTCTCACAGATATTATTTAGCCAATGAAATACATCACTTCTTATATCATTTTATATGACTTTCCATATTCTTCCATCCTGCTCTCTAGCCACTTTCCAGATAGACGCGCTTGTATAAACTTAAATCCACAACCACAACTGGTCCAAAACATAGCTGTAGTAGGAACTAGAAATAATCCCCCATTGTAAAAACAATCTTAAAGAATTACCTAGAGTTTATAGATTATGTGTGATACTATGTAAAGAAATATTGGCTTAGGAGAGGATAGTAGGTGATAACAGGTAATAACTGCTAGAATCCTGGAAACTTGGAAAGCAGCTACCCAGTGAGGTAGGTGATGGCAGAGAACCACTGATTTCAGTAGTAAATAAGGAAAGGCAAGCTTCAGATCGTGAAACAGAAGGAAGATCCATAGCCCACCCTGCAGGACTCTGCTCAAATTGGGGCATACTCTAATCATGTTGTGGAGTTAGTGCACAGGGGGGTAGACCATGGCTTAAGACCAAGAGAGAACATCAGAAAATTTGGAGATTAAATATCAACCAATATTCAATGCATGCAGAGCAAATCTTCAGCCCAAATGGACATGAATCTTGGAGTAGACATACCATACATTGTGATGGGAAAAGATCCTCTTTGCTCAGCACTGAACTAAGAGAGCAGCAAGAAAACCATTTTCCTCCATCCCAGCATGGAGTTGCTCCTACTTCCAAGCCTTCCTCACCATAATGGACTGTACTATCTCGAATCATGAGCCAAAATAAATTCTTCCCCTCAGAAAAGAGGGGAAGATTGCTTGGCCCATTGAGATGGCCTACTGCTTATCTCTTGCAATCTGAGTTCAATCCCCAGAAACTAAATAAAGGTGGAAGGACAGAATCAATTCCATAAACTTACATAGTTGTTCTCTGAGCTACACACACACACACACACACACACACACACACATACACCTTGGCATATGGACATACACAGACATACTCCACACACTCAATAATAATAATAATAATAATAATAAATAATAACTTTTAAAAATAATTAAAAGCTTCTGCTGCTTTATAGGTAGATTGTTCTAAAAGCAAAGGCTTCTCTATGCAGAACCCATCCTGAGAATAGAAGAGATGTTTAAGGGGCACTACCTAGGTCCTGGTCTGAAGAACGACTCTGTCTAAAAGGGAAAACTCTTGAGTCACAGACACTCAGTGTCCCATACATTGGCCATCTGTTCTGTGCCATAGACTGATGAGACACTAGGTAGCTTCATGAAAGAGGCATGAGCAGTGGGAGTGCTTCAAGGTGCTAGGGTCTACAGTAAACTAGTGGAAAGTTTCTCAACAGCTTTCCCGTCTCTACCTGGAAACAGGATACCTCTAGTTAAAGCAACCACTGTCCATACACTACATCCTCTGATTGCATGGGAAACAACACAAAGACCAACACAGAAAGTGTAATAGCACAGAGGTTCTGAGCTCATTCGAAGACACCAGCCAAACAGCAAAGGAAGGGAAAGCAAGACTATATAGAGACAATCTGCAGCTGCACCTAAGCAAGTGACCACATAGCAACATGCTGCACTTGAGCTCAAATGAGTAACCACACAGAAACAGACTCCCTTTAATATCTACTTTTGAGCTAGAAAATATCATCCTGAGTGAGATGACCCAATCACAAAAGAACACACATGGTATGCACTCACTGATAAGCGGATATTAGCCCCAAAACACACAATACCTAAGATGCAACGCATAAACCTCATGAAACTCAAGAAGAAGGAGGAAGACCAAAGTGAGGGTGCTTTTGTCCTTTTTAGAACGAGTATCAAAAGATTCAACCAGAGCTCCCAGGAGCTAAACCTCCAGCCTGAGAACAGACAGGGGCAAGCTGTCCTCTGAGAGGCTCTAACCAGCAGCTGACTCAGACAGATACAGACATCCAGAGCCAAACAGTGGATGGAGCTTGAGGACTCTTAAAGAAGAATAGGTGGAAGGATTGTGGGCCCTAAGGAGATAGGAACTGCACAGGAAGATCAACAGAGTAAACGAACCTGAACCCTTGGAGCTCTCAGAGACTGAATCACCAACCGTGGAGCATACCTAGTCTACACAGATCTACCTCCATGGGCTGAACCTAGGCCTCCCTGCACATATGTTGTAAATGTGCAGCTTGGTTTTCATGTAGGTCTCAAACATCTGGAATGGGGGCTATCCCAAAACATGCAGCCTGTATATGGAGTATGGTCTTCTAAAAAAAAAAAACAGTTGTTCAGTTATTCATGGAATATTATTTTTTTATATCTCTTGTATTCAGTTTGCAACTACTTCATTGAGAATTTTTGTATGTATATTCATGAGGGATACTGGACTATAACTTATACATTTTTGTTGGGTTTACACTTGATTTCACTATTTCAATATTATTTGCTTTGTGAAGGAGCTTATTGTGGTTCTGAATTTTTTTAAACATAACTCAAAAAGTATTGCTTGTTTGAAGGCTCTATAGAATTCTTGTATATCTGACCCTTGGTATTTTGCTTGTTTGTTTCTTTTCATTTTATTCTGTTTGAATGCTTTTTAAATTTTTTTGATTTGCTGAAAATAAAAGTTAAAAAAAATATCTACTTTTAACTTTATAGATCACTTTGTCCTGCCCTATTTTCTCTCTCAATTTATTATTTATTTATTTATTTACTTATTCATAAGGTAAGCTATCCCAAACTGCTCAGGTTGACTTTGAGCTGGGGTCTCCTTGCCTTGGCCCTGCCAGTACAGGAAGTACTTTAGGTTCTGTGATTAAACTCTTTTATTTTAACATATTGTTTTTCTCACTATACCTTTACCTGAAGATGCCTTATTTCTACCCCACTTTTTTTTTTTTTTTTTTGTTTACTGTTTGCTCCTTATTTTTACTTTTTCCTCTTCTATTTCTTTTCTGTTGCTCAAGCACAAATTGCTACTCTTAGTTTACTCTCTTTCCACTCTTTCCTTTGACTAATATCTCTGAATATATGGTACTATGTGGGGCAAGTGGAACCGTGTCTCCAGACAGAAAAACTGGTAAGGTCGAACACATTAAAGAACCCTGACATTCCCATAATTGAGACCTGTAGGCTTTTGAATCTATTCCCAACCAAGTTCCTGTCCTGGAACACGTGACTATGACATCCCACGAAGAGAACCATGACAACTGGTTATGTAGCATAGAGCTCAGAGCTCTCCATGCTAATGAGGTATCTAGATGGCCTGGCCCAGAGGGTTTAGCCATTTAGCTTCTCTTCCTGTGTCTAAGTCTCTTACAGAAGGCTTCCTGATGCTCCTGGCACTCACCCTAAGCTAAGCTGGATTCCCCCAACCTCTGCCGGGGGCTCATCGAAGCCCCACAACCCAATTTTCAAGTCTTTGCAGTGTCTTTTTCAAGTCTTTCCAGCGGTGTCTGGGTGCCTGGAAATTTGGGAACCACAGCCTTGGCTCCAACCTGCACTGTTTCTCACCCAGAGAAACACAAGTTGGGATCCCGGTCTTAGGCTGTGTTCCACCTCCTCTGAGCTGGTGTTAGAGTGCCACTAGCCCAGGCACCCAGATGTTGATGGCTGTCAGGGAAGCACCCCAGCTGTGAGGTGGAACGCAGACCCACAGGACTATACTTGCTCCTTTATTCTCCAGAGGTTGATAAAGTTGAAGGAATGATTGTTTGAAATTGTCTATTGCTGTATTTTCATATTGTCATATCCATCAACTGTGGTTACTCATGATGCTCAGAGTGGTGTTTTAAGTATATGTGTTGAGGGTTTGCAAATAATTTACACACCCACCTAATCCTGTGAGAAAGAATGACACATCAACCCCACTACAACTTAGTCTCACTTAAACACCTTAAATACTTCAGCTGAAAGAATACAGGTGATTTCAAAATACCCAATTAACAACCCAGTCCTATCTGCATATGGCCCAAGGCAGAAACACAAGAAACCCAAAACCAAGGCAACATGACACCTGCAAAAATTGCCAGTTCCCCAGGACTGAATTTCAATGAAAAGGAATTAGATGAAACCCAGGCAAATAATTCAAAAGCGTAATTATAATAATGTTCAGAAAATAAAAGGGGACATGAATAAACTCCTGAGTGATTTCAAAGAGAATAAAAATAAACCTTAGAATAAAAATAATAAGGCAACACGGGATATGAAAGAGGAATTCAATAGACAAGGTCAAACTGAAATTTTGGAAAGGAAAAGCTCAATTATTCAAATAGAAGGTTCAGTAGAAGTCTTAACCATAGAATGGACATCGCGATCCCCAGGGCTTGCTGGCCCAAACAGTAAGCTCCAGAGTCAATGAGACACCATGAAAAATAAGGTGGACAGTGATAGAAGAGACCTGATGTCAAACTTGAGCTTCCATAGCTCAATTAAGAAACAGACTAACAGAATGAATAGACAGTTCTTAAAAGATGAGGCGCAAATGGCTGATAAGCACATTTTTGTGACCTTAGCCATTGGGGAAACACAAATTAAAACATCAAGGTTCCATTTCACCCATCAGAATGATAATCATAAAGGAAAAATTAGTAACAAATGCTGGGGAAGATGAGAGGGGAATGGAATATTTATGCACTGCCACTCCAGCCAATATGGAAGTGTGTATGGAAGCACCTTAAAATGCTCTAAATAAGACCTACCACACAATCCAGCTATACCACTCCTAGGTAGATACCAAAAGGGAATCTAAGACTACACGTTACAGAAATACCTGTACATGCATATATATTGCTTCACTATTCAAAATAGCAAAGTTGTAGAATCAGTCTGGATGTTCATCAATAGATGAGTAAATAAAGAAAATATTGTATATAGGTACCACAGACTTTTATTCTACTATATAGAACAAAATTAAGTCATTTCCTGAAAAATGGATGGAATAGCTTCATCATAGTAAATGAAATGACTCAGTATCAGAAAGACAAATGTCATGTTTACTTTTATTTATGGATTTTAGATTTTATTCAGATACATGAAATCATATGAAAATAGAAGCAAGACTGTTTAGTGGACAGAAGGAGCCTAGCAATGGGACAGAGATGTGAGAATGGGGAGGGCATGAGGACAAGACATGGCCAAAGTACATGATATATTTGAAAGAAATTGTCTTTATGAAATCCATTCCTATGCACAATGAATATATGCCAATGTTTTTTTTTAATATAACATTGGCTAAAATGGCATTATCCACTGGCATGCTTTAGAAACCTTGGATAATCTTTCCCAAATATTCCGTCATCATTACACTGGTCAATTCTTATATATACTGGTTTTGTTCATGGAATTCTCTCTCCTTAGATAGTACTTTCTGCTGTCTGCATGTGCGCTCCATACATACACTCAAGATTTCATTTTTATTTAATTATTCTACTGAAATAACTGAACCTTATGTCTCTTTAGAGACACATAATGTATCCTTCCATCTTCTTTTATTTTTCTCTCTGCATTTTACATTTCCTACAAGTCTTTCCCTGACAGTTGGAATGAGTCTTCCACATTCCTACATCCCTATGTCCCTGCCGGTGCCTAAAACAGTATGTTGTTTGTGCCAGACACTCACTGTACAGTAGAATTGTCAAATGAAGGACTTTATTGAATCTTTATTGGTATGTGTTTAATATTAAGATTACTGAACAAAACAAATCTAGACCATGCAGCTCTCTTTGTTAATGCAGCTGCAAAAACTGTTGTCGTACAATGACTGATTATGTTTTTGAACAGTTGTAAAACATTAGCTATGGAAAATACCACAGAGGCAGAACTAATTTATCTGGTACTTAGTTAAAATTCCACGTTGCTGGAGACAAGAGAAGAATTATTCTAAAAGCTCATTCTTACGAATGATTTAATTAGCCCTCTCTACCTATAGAACAAAATGAGTTCAGCAATGAATATTGCTGGGAAAGTTTTTCAAATGCAAACTTTTTTCAAAACCGAGGAGCACTTGCTACTAAATTTTATAAAGAGATTCGAAATCAGCACAGAACAGTTTCCTTAAGCATCAAGATAACTTTCCAACATCTACATTTGGGAAATGAGGGTGATACAAAGAAGCTGAACAAGATAAATCTAGCAGATTATTAGAGTCTAGCAGATTATAAGAGCCCAAAGCCTTCAACTCTCTTACATCATGACTATAGACCGCCCTACAGCCTATGGCCCTCTAGATCCTGATCTTTGGCTGTCTTGACTTTAGTTAACAGATGGCCTCTTCAACACCCAGCCCTCACTCACCATTAGCACCATAAGATCTGGAGAACTGGAATAGGGGGGGTTCATCTTTGTATCACATTTCCTGAAATACAAGTCAATTGATAATCTGCTGCCCAATAATGACCCTCATAGTCACAAGGGAAGCTCAAAGTACCAAATCCCCTAGAGTCTGTGCGGGTTGAGGAAAGAGGGAAAGAAGGCAGTTCAAATAGTCACATTCTGGAGAAGGAATGGAGCAAACACTGGGCATAAAAATCAGAAAGCATCAGTATATTTGTCACATGTTCAGATGACCATGGTAATGATCAAAATTGACTGTAATGAAAGACAAGTCCTAGAAATAACGTAAGACTTTTTATTTGGCCTTGGATAAGTAGTTATGTCAGAGTAAGCAGTCAAATGGAAGCCAAAGAAAGATATTAGGAGATCCTTACTGTCTTAATGATAGGGAGAAATGACAGGAAACCTAGAGACAGCATCAGTGGGGACAGACAGCTGTGTATAGATCTGAAAAATGTATCAAGATATCGTAGAAGAACTGATCAGAGTAGCACACACCTGTTATCCTAGCACTCAGGAGGCCATCCTCAGAAAAATAATATCAGGGCAAGCCTGAACTACAGAGTGGGATCCTGTCTCAAAACAAAACAGAGCTGCTAGATGAATCCATGGTTAAAGGTGTTTGCTGTCAAACCTGACTCTTGCAAGTTGTTGTCCTAAGGTCTCTATACAGATGTACACACACATATCACACAAACATGCATACATACATACATACATACATACATACATGTAATAAAACAAAAGAGTCCACTGCTGTTTAGAGACAAGAATGAGTGTTGGGAGAAGACACTCAGTTAAAGTCAGACTGAACCATTTAGTGGATCAAAGTCAATGGATTGAAGCAGCAATGCATTCTAGACATATAATGGGAACAATTTCCCACTGTTTGTCATATCTAAATTCATATGACAAATCGAATCAACTCCTCTGATATAGTCAGGGCACAAAGAAGTTCCTCACAGATTCAGCCCAAGTGTCTAGCAGTTTCACAGCTCTACTGTTCAATCTTAATGTCTGGCTTTCCAGCCTGCACCAATCCGAGTTTCGTGGTGCAGTGATTTCACCTCTATTTTGGACCTGAGAACTACCCTAATCCTTCAGCCTAGAATACAGAAGATGCTAAACATGAGAACATATAATGGCACACTAAATACATTGGTGGTGGTGGGGTAATTGTTTTTGTTTTTGTTTTTTGTTGTTGGTTGGCTTTGGTTTTGGTGTTTTGTTTTGTTTTGTCTTTCGAGACAGTTTCTCTGTGTAAAAGCCCTGGCTGTTCTGGAACTCTCTTTGTAGACCAGGCTGGCCTTGAACTCAGGGATCTCCACCTGCCTCTGACTCCCAAGTGCTGGAATTAAAGGCATGTGCCACCATGCCTGGCTTTGGTGGTTATTTACTTATAACCATTGTGTTGCCTTTTTTCTGCTTCCAGATTTTGATCCAGTTCCTTTCAAGAGTTAACTATTTAAGAACACCCCCCAAAATTTTCTAAATTCTTAGTCTACAGATTCTCCAGGGGATTGGGTATTTTGGGCTTCTCCTGTGACTTGGGCCACCCCTAAAACTTGGAATCCACTCAGCAATCCCCAGCATGCATTAGCTGAGGGGACAGTACAATTGGGAAGAGGAAATGAGAAATAATACCTCTTGTGATTGTTCTCCTAAGTGCCTATTAAAATTCTCTGCATGCTTCAGGGTAAGATTTGATGCTGTGTCTTTAAAGAAGTGTTTGCAAGGACTGAGACAATGGTTCAGTTGATAAAGTTTTTTCTCTACAAGCATGAGGTCCTGACTTTGGATCTACAAGGGGATGGATACAGACGGGTTCCTGGAGCCAATTTGGTTGAATTGGTGAGATACAAGTCTCTTGGGAGACCCTGTCTCAAAAAAAAAAAATAATAATGCACACAGCCACTGAGGAAGACACACACAATCAATCTCTGGCCTTCACTCATGTGCCCACACCCACATACACTTATGTAACACATAAATTGTATTTAAAATAAAAGTATTTCCAGACCCCACTGGCACAGCTAAACAGGAAGTGATTTTCCAGTTTTGCCGAGGAAGGATTTTACATTTTCAAAAGCATTTTATAGCCTGCCCTATAATACTTAATCTATAATATATAATTATCATTTAACTGCATATATTATGTCTCTTACTAGATTATAAATCCCTTAAAGTTGAGAACATGCCTTCTTAATTTTTTGCTTGCTCATTCAACAAATATTTGAATGATTAATAGACAGAGGGGTGCATATCTTTCTACTCTTTCATGCCTTATATAGAACATCATCCCCTTCTCCTTAATAGTCACTGGAGCAGTTTACTTTATCAGGTTTTAAAAATAAGGAAATCCTGTCATTTGGACAACATGGATGAACCTGGAGGACATTACGGTAAGTGAAATCAGCAAGGCACAGAAAATCCCAAGTTTCTGTGCATATATAAGAAGGAAATGCATGCTTCTCCTTATATGTGAAATGTTGAATAGTTGAACCTATATAAACAGAGTCAAATGGTTCTTTCCGGGAATCAGGCTGTGAGCAAAATGGAGAGATGTTAAAGGGAACAAACTTTCACTATTAGGTGAGTCAGTTCTGCAGTCAGCACAGGATGGAGACTTTAATTGGTGATGTATTAAAACATTGCAAATTGCTAACTGTTCTCACCAATCAGGGTTTTTTTTTTAAGTAACTGCATGAGAGGGTGGATATGTTACTCAACTTGATTATGATAATGATTTCACAAAGTATAGCTATATCAAAACAATAGATACATATCTTGAATATAAATTTTTGTTTATTAATTATATCTCATGAAAGCTGGAGAAATTAAGCGAAGCTACTTTTGATAGCCACAGCTGCCACCTCTTTTCTCTAATAGTAAAAATACAAAGAGGCCAAATGAAGAGTAGAATGTGTAAGAAGGGTGTAGAAGATGCTTACATTCAATTCATCTCCTCCTCTCTCTTTCAACTTCTTTGTAACTTTTTAAAAGTTGCTTTGAACTGCTGATATAATCCTAAAGGCTTCAAGATTTTTATAGCCGAATTAGAGGCATACAGTTTCTCTTTGCCCTGTCAGATCTCTTCTCTCTGAATATTAAGTATATTCACCTTATTTTCCTTCCCATAAATTTAAGTATAAGTACAATGATTTATAAAATGATGGTCCATAGTAGTTTGCCAATATGAGTCATATATTTGAAACACAGTCATAATGGAATTTTTAAGTAATTAAAATTATTTCACGACTAATTAACAACAGCTTAAAACCCATAAAGCATTCCCACTTAAGCATTTCTATTCATACTCCATCTGCCAAATATTAAGTAGAACAGTACAAAAATAGGAGTGGGAAAGCCATTTTCAATTAGGCTCCCATTTTTACTTATTTAGAGTAAAACCTTAACTCAAATTACTTCTCCTGATGAATAGTATTTAATATAGAAAATAGCTATAAATATTCATTATGAATGCATGGGAAAATAGTTTATTCTGTTTTGTTTCTAAACAGCAAATGGAACTCTCCTGGCTTTAACACTTGTCTAAACAAAGACCAATAGTACTTAGAGAAACACAAGTGTGATGAAAACAGAAGGGAATGATTGGGGAGGGGTTGGAAAGGGAAATAGTAGACAAGGGGTAGCAATGGGAGACTGGCTAGTTACAAAGTACAAGGGTCTGTATCTTTAAAGTGCCATCATGAAATCCATTATTTCGTACAACTAAAAATTAGAAAATATATTTTACAAGGAAAGAAAACATCTGTCTTTAAAAGTCAAAAAAAAAAACCTCCTAAGGACATATTTAACTATTTTCTAAGCATGACTTCAGATCAGACCCACCCATACATGTATCTTGCAGTCCAGATGGAATGATGTAGTTTTGCAGCACCTCTTGGCATTTATTTAAATATTTGGATGTCTAGATAAAACCTCATCCACAAATCTTAACAACTATTCAAAAAATAAATTTTTCAAGCCATTCTCTTACTAGTTAGTAGTAAGGAGCAAATTCTTCCTACCTCAATTCATCTTTCACTACACTGTGTCTTTTGACTTTAAGTCATTCAACAAACATTGATTGAGTTCTGGTCCTATCAACCAGCTGTGCTACAACTTTAGAATGCTGAAAATGGTATGTCTGTCTCTTCAAGGATAAAGCATCTTGGTAAGGAAAATAGAATTTACTTGGAAGCAATTATAATGTAACACTAGAGAACTGCACAACAGCAAAATTATTCTAGTAACTTTTTAAGACGAATATCATGATGGAAAAGATAATAAGTAATGTCATTTTTTTTTAAAGATTTATTTATTTACTTTATACATGTGAGTACACCATTGCTCTCTTCAGACACACCAGAAGACGGCACAAGACCCCATTACAGATGGTTGTGAGCTACCATGTGGTTGCTGGGAATTGAACTCAGAACCTCTGGAAGAGCAGTTGGTCTTTTTAATTGCTGAGCCATCTCTCCAACCCAGTAATGTCATTTTTATCTACACAAGATAAAGGAATAACTTCAAGGAGAAGTTGTATTTGTTATAGAATGTGAACTTGGTTAGGACTTCAAATAGCAGTGCTTGCACTGGAGAGATGTAGCAGTGATTAAGAGCACTGGCACCCAAATTCAATTCCCAGCAACTACATGGCAGCTCATAATTGCCTCTAACCCCAGTTCCAGGCAGCATTGACAGTCTCCTCTGGCCTCTGAGGCACTAGATGTCTAGACATACATACAGACAAAACACCCATATGCATATATTAATTAATTTAAAAAGCAGTACTAGGAGGTATAAGAGAAAAGGAGGAAACACACTATATACAATAATATATGATCTTTTGCAGTATTTTTAAAATATGTAGCAGGCATTGTAGGCATATCACCATTTCTCCTTGGAACTCACTCTACACGCTGACTTCAGATGCAGAAGAATTGAAGTTGATTAATAAATTCCCAAGCTTGTTCACTTTTCAAAACCTGTTGTGTTTTCTGGGCAGGGCTGATCCCAGATGTCATGTTAAAAGAACCTATTGTTTCATGTCCCTATGTTCCGAATCATATTTCTTGACATCACTTCCTAAATAAAATTCTTCACTCAGGTCTGATTTGGGGTAGGGAATATGTACTAAAACACCTACACAACAAGCAATGTTATTTTTGACTAACGTTTTTGATCTGTTATTTCACAGATTACTTCAATACAACAGCATTACTCCCAATCAGCAATTTAGCAAGGTACATGTGACCACTGCTTTTCCCCTTTCTGGAGATGTATGATACATATTAGAAGAAGAATAGTACTGAAAACAGCATCTGCAAAGCTAATTAACATTGTTAATTAACATTGTTAGCATTGTTTTTAGAGTGGCACAAATATATTTGGCTTCGTTGTTAAGGATAGTTTAGGAAGTGCTGAAATCGTAACTGACATGTCTCTAACTTTAATAATATTTTATCAATTCTCCTTTCATGGAGATCTATAGCCAAATTAAATCATGTGTGTCAGTGTCATAATATTCATTGTTTTAATCCAAAATTTCATTCCATCCAAATATATTTTAGCTTGTCCTCTAATGATGACAGCTTAGTTTTTGAATGCCTTATCCTAAAACAATGTTCAATTCTCTTCAAACAATCAGAACATACAGTTTTCTTTTCTTTTCTTTTTTTGATTTCCAACATGCCTGTTATCTTTTTATTTTTATTTTTTTATTTTATTTTTTATTAGTAAATTTTTTAAAAAAAAATGTTAATCAAAGGCTTTATAAGTTTGATAATGTTCAATAACAAGATGCCCATACAATCAGAAGTGTAACCCAATACCCAACCTAGATATACCAACTATCTTTGACTGGCGGAGACACGCGAACATCTGCCTCCATGTTCTCCTCTCCCCCCTCCTCTCTCTCTCCTCCTAACTCCTCCTCTCCTTCTCCTCCTCCTCTCCTTACCCCTCCTCTTCCTCTCCTTACTCCTCCCACCTTAGCTCCTCCTACACACAGTTTTCTATTCATCAAAAGCATTGACATATTTTTGTTGGCACCACCTAGATTCAGAGGTGGACCAAAAGTTATTAAAGATTCTTCATAGATATCAGCATAAACACACATCTCTACTGCTTAATTCTCATTACATCAGTGCAAATGCCTCTAAATTCTGTGCAGGACTAGCCCTGGCTCAGTGCGTAGGTGGAAGCTGAAGAGTGTGAACACCTGGACAGACACCTCGAAGTCCTGAAGAAGGAGCTTCCACAGAATTTTGCTTCCATCCAAACAGAGTGAGAATTAGGGAAATTCTTATGGCAAAAACTCTAGAACCCATAACTAAAGCTTTTTTTGTTCTCACAACTATGTCTGCCTCATAAAAATCTCAAAAGTATCCCACCAATCTTAGTTACAGTTCTATTGCTGTGAAGAAATACCATGGATCAAGGCAGCATTTAAAAGAAAACACTTAATTGGTGGCTTACTTCCAGTTTTAGAGGGTTATTCCATAGTCATCATAACTTGGAGCATGGCAGCAGGCAGGCAGGCAGGCAGGCATGGTGTTGAAGAAATATCTGAAAGCCAACAGCGTGACTGGGAATGGTGTGAGTCCACGAATGACCTTCTATTCCTTCCTAAACAATTCCACCAACTGGGAACCAAACATTCAAAACTACGATACCACCCAAGAAGTAAGGAAGGTTTTAGGGAGTGGTCCAAGCTATAGGGAGATGAATCTAAAGGTGAATCTCACCCACCCCTGCAGGAGTTCACTCTTAGAATCTAGAAGCACAATGAAAATGTTACTTCATCTTGGTATCTATTTACCAAAGAACTACAATGAAACAAATTCACTAGTGGGCACAAGAGAAAAGAAAGATCACCTAAGGACAGCTCACTAAATTCAAAATAAATTTAGGGGATGTGGAAAGGTTCTGGAGAGATGGCTCAGCAGTTAAGCGTTCTTCCGGTGGACCTAGGTTTGATTCCTAGCACTCACATGTCAGCTCACAACTGTCTGTAAGTCCTGTCCTAGGGACACCAATATAGCACCCACATGGTACCCAGACATACATGGGGGCAAAATAGCCATACACTGTGGGGATAGGACCAAGGATGAGGAGCAAGAGGCAATGAAGTTACTTGACAAATCCCCAGAATCAGAGGCCGGAGACTGGTGTCAGGGTGCAGATTTGAGTTTATTGCCAATCACATAAGCTTATATACAATGTCTGAACCAATCCCAAGCCCTAAATCCTCAGCCAATTGTATCTCACCACATTGTCATTGTGCCCCAATGAAAGCCCTGACTATGAGGTTACTCAGAAGGAGTAGGGGAAGCATCCACCACCCTAGCCTCGGTTCTTTTTGCTGTCTCACCAGTGTTCCAGGAGCCATCTTAGGTCTAACGCTATGCGTGGCATTAGATCAGGACTCTTCGAGAAGTTGTAGGAGCCTGTGGCGCCTCACTCTCCATCCCACTTTTTCCTTTACAAGGTTGACCTCCACATCCCCCACAATACAATAGGTAGGTAGGTAGGTAGGTAGGTAGGTAGGTAGGTAGAGTTTTAGACAAACAACTTTTAGACTAAAAAATAATGAATTTTTTACTTTTCAAAAATCAGTGGATAAAATAAGAAAGAAATTATTTCTGAGATTGATATTGGTTGTACAAAGATCAAAAGTAGAAAACATTGTGAAATACAATAGAAACAACTTCAGTGTTTAATCATAAGTAGCAGCTTTCTCAGAATAACTTTCTGACAAAAACCATCTCAAAAGCTGAAGAATATATGAAGTATTTAGAGTCATTGGAACACAACAAGAACACGCAAGACTGTACGAGTAAAACTTCCTAAGGATGGGAAGTAAATTGATGTGAATGCCATGTTTAGAACATCTGCTGGCTCATTGTAGTGAGACTAAATAAAGGCCCACTGGAAAACATTGGTCAGAAGCCTGTTGGAAATCTCTCTGGAGTTGGGAGAAAAAAATTCAACTTTGGTATGACCAAGGAGAAGAGCCCAGAGTTCAGCTGGGATGAAAGAGGCAATTAAAAAAAAAAAAAAAAAAAAAAAAAAAAAAAAAAAAAAAAAAAACCTCTAGGGGATGGAGAGATGGCTTAGTGGTTAAGAGCACTGACTGCTATTCCAGAGGTCCTGAGTTCAATTCCCAGCAACCACATGGTGGCTCACAACCATGTGGAATGGGATCTGATGCCCTCTTCTGTTATGTCTGAAGAGAATGACAGTCTACTCACACGCAAAAAAAAAAAAAAAAAAAATTAAATAAATCTTAAAAAAATAAACAAACAAAAATTCTAGTATAATCTTATTTTGAGATATTCCCCCAATTTCTAAGTTATATGCATACTCAAAATGAGAGTACCAAAATTCATGGAGAAAGCAATATTTAAAAGACAAAATAACTAGAAAAATATTTTAGTAGGCTAATGACACTGGAGAATCAGAGGGTGATATTCAAGCTCAGAAAGGTTGGCTCTTTTCAGTATACAAATCTTCAAATGAGGACAATGGAAGTCAAAAATCCCTAGGAACGAAAATATCCCTTACTAGGAATAACGAATAACAAACTGTATGGAGATCATCCATGACAAAAGATAATATCTACCAGCAACTAAATCAAGGTGCACTTCCAATGTTGTATAAAATCCACAATTTTTCATATATAAGGTCTTGCATCTAAACAAAAAGTACTTCACATGTCAAGAAATATGAACAGATAACTATAATAAATCAAGAAGACCAGACCATAAAAATAGATTTTAAAAAGTGACAAATATTGACAATTCCAAAGGAGAAAACTTAAAATAACCATTAAAATACATTTAAGAAAGCAAAAGGGGGGTGTACATCCAGATCCATCTACCATCAGCCATGACAATAAAGCCTTTTGGAACCAAAGACTTCCTCATATCATTGGGGCCTGCCAGGCCTGCTGCCGCCGAAGCCTGCAGCCTCTGGTACCTGGGACCTTCCTCCGCCGCCAAGATGGCGCAGAAGAAGAAGCGGACCTTCCGCAAGTTCACCTATCGTGGCGTGGGCCTCGACCAGCTGCAGGAAATGTTCTATGAGCGGCTGATACAGTTCTACAGAGCGCCCGCCAGAGACGGCGCCTGAACCGCGGCCTGCGGCGGAAGCAGCACTCGCTGCTCAAGCGCTTGAGAAAGGCCAAGAAGGAGGCACCGCCCATGGAAAAGCCCGAGGTGGTGAAGACCCACCTGCCGGACATGATCATTCTGCCGGAGATGGTCCGCAGCATGGTGGGCGTGTACAATGGCAAAACCTTCAATCAGGTGGAGATCAAACCGGAGATGATCGGACACTACCTGGGCGAGTTCTCCATCACCCACAAACCCGTGAAGCACGACCAGCCCGGTATAGGTGCCACCCACTCCTCCCGATTCATCCCCCTCAAGTAGCCGAGACCAATAAAGAAAGACTGGTGGTTTTGAAAAATAAAAATAAAAATAAAAAAAAAATAAAAAAAAAAAAAAAAGAAAGCAAAAGACTTAAGAACTGCACTAAAGATTTGGTGAGATGGCTCATTGGTTAGAGGTGCTTGTATACAGGCCCTACAGTGTGAGTTCCATCTCCAGATCCCACGACATGGCACACATCTCCACAAACATGTGCTTGCAAATAAAACAAACACACACACATATATGATCACTAAAACAAATAAACATTTAAAACAACAATGATACATAGGTAGGCAGATAGATTCAAAAGAAATTTTATAACTGAAAAGCACTTTTACTGAAATTAAGAATTCAATCGATGTATTTAATAGCAGCGGAGAGATTTTTTTTTCAAAATAGAAATCTTTTCTTAATTGGATATTTTATTTACATTTCAGACATTATCCCCTTACCTCATTCCCCCACACACACACCCAGGAACCCCCTATCCTATCCCCCCTCCTCCTGATTCTATGAGGATGTGCCCCCACCTACTGCCCACTCCCACCTCTCCACCCTCTAATTTCCCCACACTCAGCGTCCAGCCTTCATGGGACCAGGGATCTTGCCTCCCACCTATGCCCAACAGGGCTATCCTCCCCTACATATACAGCTGGAGCCATGGGTCCCTCCCTATGTGCTCCCAGGCTGGTGGATTAGACCCTGGGAGCTCTGGTTGGTTGGTATTGTTACTCTCCTCATGGGGCCACAAACCCTTTCAGCTCCTTCAGTCTTCTCTCTCACTCCTCCATTGGGAACCCCATGATCAGTTCAATGGTTAACTGTGAGCATTCGCCTCTGAATGTGTCAGACTCTTGCAGACCTCTAAGGAGACAGCTATATCAGGCTCCTGTCAGCACGCACCTCCTGATGACTGCACATGGGATGGATACCCAGGTGGAATGGTCTGCAGACGGCCCCTCCTCCAGTTTCTGTCCCATACTTTGTCTCCATATTTGCTCCCTTGAGTATTTTGTTACTCCTTCTAAGAAGGACCGAAACACCCCGACTTGGTCTTCCTTCTTCATGAGCTTCATGTGGTCTGTGAGTTGAATCTTGAGTATTTCAAGCTTCTGGGCTAATATTCAATTATCATTGAGTGAATACCATGTATGTTCTTTTGTGATTGGGTTACCTCACTCAGGATGATATTTTCTAGTTCCATCCCATTTACCTAAGAGTTTCTTGAATTCATTGTTTTTAATAGCTGAGTAATACTCCATCTTGTGAATGTACCACATTTTCTGTATCCATTCCTCTGTTGAAAGACATCTGGTTTCTTTCCAGCTTCTGGCTATTATAAATAAGCCTGCTATGAACATAGTGGAGCATATGTCCTTGTTATGTGTTAGAGCATCTTCTGGATATATACCCAGGAGTGGTATAGCTGGGTCCTCAGTAGTGATATGTCCAATTTTCTGAAGAACTGCCAGACTGATTTCCAGAGTGGTTGCACCATCTTGCAATCCCACCAACAATGGAGGAGTGTTCCTCTTTCTCCACATCCTTGCCAGCATCTACTATCACCTGAGTTTTTGATCTTAGCCATTCTGATTGATGTGAGGTGGAATCTCAGGGTTGTTTTGATTTGCATTTCTCTGATGACTAAGGATGCTGAACATTTCTTTAGGTGCTTCTCGGCCATTCAAGTATCCTCAGTTGAGAATTCTTTGTTTAGCTCTGTACCTCATTTTTAATAGTCTTATTTGATTGTCTGGAGTCTAACAAACTGAAAATATTCACAATTGAAAAGAACATAAAGATGTAAAAAATATATGGAACAAGATTAAATAATGTAAGATGTGTGGTTAGTTTAATCTTCAAGGGAAATGATAAATGCAAAACAATTATTAAAGAAATGAAGGCCAATATGGTCAAAGTATCAGTTTAGGAATTCCTATGAATTCTTTATTGGAAACACCAAAAACTTCCAGAGGGGGAAAAGAAACAACACGACCAAAATAGCAATAACAACTGGCTTTTTAAAAGAATCCATTGATGCCAGCAGACATCTTTAAATTGTTTACCATCATAGAATTCAGTGAAAAATAGAAAACAAAGTAAACATTCTTACAAATAAAAGTCAAAGAGCAGAAGAAACGATAAAAGGAATTGTTTAGATGGGAGTAATGCAAAGAACAGAACATGGAACGGCACACACACAACTTCATCTACATCCTTAAGATGTTTTTATTTATTGACAAGAAAAATACTTTCATGCAATATATTTTGATCTTATTATTTTGCTTTCCCCAACTTCCCCAAGATCCTCACCAGGTCTCTACCCACCTGACTTCATGTTCTCTTTCTCTCAAAATGAATGAAGGAATGAACAAATGAATGAACAAACAAAAAAAACTTAAAAGACAAAGTAAAAGCACACTAAAAACACAGAGTTCGTTTTGTGTTGGTCAACCATGGCACCTGCCCTGCAGTGTGGTTGATAGACCCAGTGCATTCCATTGGAGAAAACTGATCTTTTCTTTTCTGGTAGGTATCAATTGCAAATATCTTGTTTATGAGTAGGACATTGTATTCACTTCTCCTTCTCAGTATGGGGGATTTTGTCAAGCTTGGACCTGTGCAGGTTGTGTGCATGCTGTCATAGTCTCTGTGAATTCATGTGGTGTTTCAGTCTTGTGTCTGGAAGACACCATTTCCTTGGCATCAATCATGACCTCTGGCTTTTACAACCTTTCTGTGTCTTCTTCCTTGTAGATCCCTGAGGTGTAAGAGTCACAGTTTGAAAAAGACATCCCATTTAGGACTAAGTACTCCAAATTCTCTCACTCTCTGCGCTTTGTTTCAGTTGTGGGTCTCTCTGTGTTAGTCCCTATCTATTGCAAGAAAAAGCCTCTCTGATGAGGGCTGGGTGAGACACTCATCTATAGGTATAGCAGTATGTTATTAGGAGTTATAGAACTCATTATATTGCTGTGTTCCTTTAACTGAATAATAGTAGTAGGCTTCTCCCCTAAGGCCCATCCTTAGTATTTTAAATTTCATTGTAAGAGTAAAAATATTTAAAGAATTCAATACTGACATTAGTGACATATCAATGTAGAGAACAAATGGAGTTAAGGAGCTATAAAGTTGTTACATTGTTTGAAAAATGATGACATTCATTTATGGTAAAAGATAATAAGTCACATATATGTTATAATCTGTAAGATGGAAACTAAGATAAAATTTCATTGTGATATATTCATTGTGATATGTATCATATATATGGACTTATATGTTATATATATGTTCATATTCTATATAATCCATATATTTAAAATGCACAAGTCAATGGATTTTAGCATGTTCCATTTGCTAGGATATGGAAATGTTACTGGTTTTTTATATTTCTTTTTGCATGCTTTGCCTTTCCTAAATTCAATTAGTTCTAATAGGTTTTTATGTGTTGTCTTCAGGGATTGCTACATGTAAACTTTTATAAATAAAGACTTATCAGTCATAGTAGATTACTTTGTTTGGATGCCTTCACGGGGTTTTGTTTGTTTGATTTTGCATTTTTTTTTGGCTTAATTGCTCTAGATAAGAATTCTAGTAGTATATGGAGTAGTGGTCAGGCTCAGCATTCCTGTTTTATTCTTTATGTTAGACAAAAAGCTTTTAATTTTCACTACTGTGATATTTATTGTCTATGGACTTCTGAGATATGATTTTTTATGTTGAAATGTATTCTCTCTATTCCTAGAGTCTGATTTTTTAAAAAATGTGTGTATCTGTATATATCAAATTGCATGATCACAGAGCTAGAAGAGTAAACAATTCATTTATATTGATTATTAGGAGTGCCAAAGGGAGGTTTGGGTGTCAATATCAATAGGAAAGAAAACTTGACATTTTCAAAATGTTTCCACTAATTAAAAATGCATGTGGAATAATTTACATAGAAGGATGCTTATGAATGAAAGTATGACCTTCCAAAAAATCAGTGATGAGGACCCATGACTATGAGACTTCAGAAAAGGTTTATTTTCCTCCAAATGTTTTATTATATTGTTTGAATTCCTAAAGAAAAAAATTAAAGGTATTTCATTATTGGGGACAATAAATGAAAATAACAGTAGAAAGTTAAAGACAGGGAACAGATGAAGAAGCCAAAGCAGACATAGAAAGCAGGCAATGAAACATCCAGAAACATGACAGAATCGTGCTTTTGGATCTTCTTTGACTGGAACCTGTCGGTATAACACTAGTGTCAGGAGCTCCCACATACTCTTTCTCTTTTTTAACCATTTTCTTTTTTAAAGATTTGTTTTTATATTTTCATTTATGCTTTGTAATGCTTTTAAGTTTTTTGGTTTTTTGTTCTTTGAGATAATTCAATAGACATACTAGCTTGAAGTGTGAAACATGCAAGTTTCAACCCTAAACAAAGAACTACTGGCATCTAAGGAGTGCTGAGAGTGGGAGATGCAATGTTCCCCAGGGAAAACTAATTGGTTTCCTATAGCAAATGGTCAATCCAGGAAACATATGCATACAAGTGACATTATATAGACTAAGAAGTTTGTATTTATGTCTTTATGGATATTCAAACACACATATAACAACAACTAAAGACTTATTTTTATTATTTGTGTGTGTGTGTGTGGAGAGAGAGAGAGACAGAGAGACAGAGAGAGAGAAAGAGAGACAGAGAGAGAGAGAGAGAGAGAGAAGGAGAGAGAGAGAGAGGAGAGAGAGAGAGAATATATGCATGACATGACGGTGCCTGAGGAGACCAGAAGAGATTAGATCCCACAGATCTGGAGTTACAGGCAGTGGTGTGTCACCTATTGAAGTGTGTACTGAGAATAGATCTTAGGTTCTCTGGAAGAGTGGAAAGTGCTCTTAGCCACTGAGAAACCTCTCCAGCCCTGGCTTTACTGTTTCTTAAGTGACCATCACCTGTATATGAGCCATAGATAACTGACTACTTAGCCTTGTATACTTAGCATGGACTTCTCTGAGAAGTCGAGTGATGAACACAGGGAAGAGTAGAGACCTTTAATTTCCCAGCTTCTTTGTGATTCTGCCCGGTATGGGCAGGTAATTGTTTTCTTAGATTTGCTTATTGTTCAAAGTGACATCATGGCTCATTATTCCAGGTACCAGATTCCACTATCCAGTCCAGCAACTGCTCCCAACTATGTGTCAGTAAAAACAACCTGCACCAGCCAGCACCCACCCAGGCTATAAAACAGGTTTCAGAGTTCCACGGTGAATCACATCCTGAGATGTTAACAAGAGCCTGCTTTTCCCAGACAAATATGGCTTTCCTTGAGGGTGGCACCTTTCATTTTCACCTACACACATCCATAAAAGTCCTTTAATCATCTTCAGCTCTATTTGCTTTGAATAAATCTCATTTGCGATTTCTCATGAGCATATGGGATAGGAGTATGTTATTGCTCTCCCTAGGCCCCAATAGCAACACTCATTTTCTCTTTCCTAATGGCTACTTCCTAGCTTTTTCTGAGCCACTGAAATCATGTCAGATTGTATTTTGAAACTCTGCCCATTTTTTCACTATTATCTTGGTTAGGTATCAAATCTTGTAATTGTCTTTGACTCCTCATTTTATGTCACAGCCCACATCCGCTGCACCAGTAAATCTGGTTCTACTTTGCTCAGTAACATTAGTTGTTAGCAAATTCTAAATTAAAGCCACAGTGAGATGCTCTTATCCATTGTCTAGAATTGCTAAAATAAATCTATTGCCCATACCAAAAACTGATGAAGCTGCAGAACAACTGGAGCCCTTGTATTATTCTCAAACTGGAAAATGGTAGGAGTTGCTATGGAAGGCAATTTTGCAGTTTCTTATAAAGTTAAATGTGCAAGATGTGTATATACTTATAGGAATATTATCTATATTAAGTGCATATTTTACTATGTATATTCTATTCCAATATAGTTATCCAAAAATGAAAACTCATATTTCTACAAAAACCTGCAAATGTCTATCCATAATCACAAAATATAGAAACAACCCAAATGTCCTTAAGTTGACAAATGAAAAAATAAAGTGTGGTATTTCCATAAAATGGAAGCTTAAATCAGCCATAACAAGGAGTTAACCATTTTTTCCACATTATGAATAATATCAAATGGATTTTGCTTAGTAGAAGAAGTAAAATGCAGAAGGTTACACACTGCACCCTCCTGTCTATGTGAACTTCTGGAAAAGATGAACCTATAGGGACAGAAAATTAGTCAGTTATTGCCAGTGGTTAGAGTGAAGGAATAGGGGAATGGTATGGCCACAAGAAGGCAATATGAGGCAATTTTTACAGTAGTTGAATTATATTATACCATCACTACAATAGTAGTGGTGGTGCTGGTGGTGCTGGTGCTGGTGGAAGAGGAGGAGGAGGAGGAGGAGGAGGAGGAGGAGGAGGAAGAAGAAGAAAAAGAGGAGAAGGAGGAAGAGGGAGAGGAGGAGAAACTTGAATATAGGACTTTATTAATACTACTGGTTCAAGCCACATAGACATTGCCCTTGATTCCTACAATGATCTTCTAACTGCTCTCTTGCCTCCACTCGTACCTGACAAAATGACCTAATGTTTTTACCATAGCCCCTGAGTCCCTACTTGACCTGGCCCCAGCAACTCTCTGACGTCATCACCAAACAGTCCTCATTCATAAATGCAGCTGCACTTACCTCAAGGACTTTACTCTTGTTGTTTTCTAGCACCAGGATGTTCTTTACAAAATACCTTTATAGCTTATTCCCTTGTTCAAAATTCTCAATAGCTGTCCATTGCCTGTAGAATAAAATTTCAGCACTTTGGCATGGCAGTTAAGGCCATTAGTGGTACAACCTACAGTCATTTCTGCATCCTTGCCTATCATACAATGTGCTCCAACTGCAGGAAACTCTGTTTCTGTATTCTATTCATTTTCCCTAATATCTGGGTGAATATCTACTAACATGGTTAACTTTTGACTCAGCTCCAGAATTACCTTGAAGTAAGACAGATGACTCTCTCTTCATAGGCCCACCACGCCCTGTCTGTGCCTCTATCTGAGCATGTGTATTAATCAGTCTCTTCAGGTATTTCTTAAGACACATGAAAATTTCAGAAGCACTGGGCCAGCCTGTGTCACGGGTGTTATATCTGATTGCATTTCTCTTCCTGGCTAGACAGAAAAGCCCTCAGGGGTTTTAATCTATCCCCACAGACTAACACATTGTCTGACTCCCAACAGGAAATCAGTAACTATTAAATGAAAGAGTAACTTCATGGTTGTGTGCCCATTCCTCCCTTCTCTTTACTTCCATGTTCCCTTCTTATACTGGATATCTTCAACCAGAAAGTACAGTGGTGCAGACGTCCAGTCATACATATTTGACCAGTGTAACTGGAACCAGACTGTGCGTTCTCTTTCTCTGTTCCACTAGCTCACTAGGCCCTTGCAGATCCCTTGCAGATCTATTCATGGTGCTCTTTATTTAGCTAGATATTTAGCCACAAGACTTAGTCCCTAAAATTGGAATTTCAGCATTATACCCTTTTTTAAAGTTTTTTTTCAAGATTTATTTATTGATTTTATGTATCCACCATCGTTCTCTTCAGACAACCAGAAGAGGGCATCAGACCCCATTGCAGATGGTTATGAGCCACCATGTGGTTGCTGGGAATTGAACTCAGGACCTCTGGAAGAGCAGTCACTGCTCTTAACCACTGAGTCATCTCTCCAGCCCAACATTATACTCATACAGGCAAAGTCCAGATCTGTACATTATGAGAACTTCAATATTTGTTTTTGTTTGGGAGGTAGGGAGGAGGGAATATGGTATATGAGCACATGTATTTGCAAGTGTTTATACCCATATATTTACATGTAATGGCCAAAGGAGGACGTCGGCTATCTTCTATTTCTCTCTTTCTTATTTCCTTGAATCTCTTACTGAACCTGAAGGTCACCATTTAGGCTTACATTGACTGGCCAAGGAGCTCCCTGAATCTGCCTGTCATCTCTGCCCCACCCCTCTGCACACCCATGCTGAGACTATAGGCATGGACAGCCATGCCCAACATTTTACATGGTTCTGGGATGTAAACACTATCTTCTTGCTTGTATAGCCAACTCTCTTGCTACTGAACTGTATCCCTAGGCCCATTATAATTTTTTTCTATCTAAATCAATTATTTCACTGACTAGATCTCCATCTTTATTTGAAGGAAGCCTGGAGAGTAGAAAATTAGATATATTCATGCTAAGATAACTTTTTTAACTTGACCCATTTCACAGCCACCCTTTGTGATTAAAGCTTACCATTCTAGGAATTACGACTTCAAACAAAATCTTTACCTAGTTTGGTTTTGAACTAAACTTCAACAGAGAACATTAATCTGAAAAGTCCTTGACCTTCTCCAGTATTTCCTGAAAAACAACATAAATTGTTTCCACCCACCTGCCTTTAGTAGTATCACAGCTTTCCTGGTAGGGGTGATGTATTGCTGAACAAAGACTCATCATGACTACATCAAGCTGAGTAATAGGTGGGTGTGGCCCAAGAAGATTTTTTTTAACTGGCTGTGACTCATATTCCTACATAGTGTACACTAGTTAAGCTTCCACCTACTTTACTTTTTCAAAAAAAAGTACAACACATTTTACACACATGCACAGAGAGAGAGAGAGAGAGAGAGACAGACAGACAGACAGACAGACACAGAAGAAAGAGAGAGAGAGAGACAGAGACAGAGAGAGACAGAGACAGAGAGAGACAGAGACAGAGAGAGACAGAGAGAGAGAGCAGTAGAGCCTGGGTCACCTGCAGTGTGACTCAGCAGGTTTTTTTTTTTTTTACCAGAAAAATCTTGAAGGAATTAGAAGGCAGCATCTGCAAACTTGGCATATCGAATATTAACTAACAAGCCTTCCATCCCCAGTTGCATTTAATCTATTCCTTCCAAGTAAATTACTCCAGCAGATACCAAGTAAGCATGAGGCCGACGGGAAGAAATGGAGAAAGCAGGAAACATACTAATGCCACCTGACAATTTCATTCTTGCAAAGGGTATGATCAATTGTCTAAGCCAGAAAGCTTGACATCTGGGACTCTTCTCTTTCCCTGACTCCCCACATGCAATCGGTGATGAGGTCCTATCATGTCAATCCACCTCTTAGAGATGTCCCTCATCCACACACACCCTTTCACATTTCCACTATCAACTACCTAGATGTTCTAGATCTTTGACAGCTGAGTTATAAAAGGGATGGTTAGACTGGGGACACAGATTCCCAAATACATTGATGCAATAGTGTAAAATCTTCCCTCATCAAGTCATTCTCTGTATTATGATCAGAGTGATTTTCGCAAAATGAAAATCTAATTCTAAGCTTGCCCAGCTTGAAACCTTTTAATGGCTCCCTGTTGCCTTTAGGATGAATGTGGTATCCTTTGGGCTTAAAAGGTCTTATGTGATTGGAGTCCTGCTTTTTCTCAATTTATCTCTCACCAGTCAGCCCCTTCACACCTGCGTCCTTGGAATGCTGAAGTGGCATTTCCAATTCCCCCCAAAATGAATTGTTCGCATTGCAGGGATTATACTGTGCACTACTGTTATGTGCTGTTTACTTGTGTGTGTTTTGTCACTAGACAGCAAGCATACTAACTGTGCTTGCCTTCATTATTTCTGTGCCCAGTTCATCTGTAGCTCAACACCTGGTACATAGTAGGCACTCAGCAAATGTTGTTTCTTTTTCAACAGGTTTGAGTATATTTCACTATTTATTCATTCTTCCAAAGAAACTGTCCAGGGTCCCCATGCTTTTGCTCCTTTTTTCTCAAGACTGCCTTACTGGGCAGTAAAGCATAGGAAATAGGTAGAACTAAATATGATAGTTTCATTATTGATTAAGCTAACTTAAGAAAATCCATTCACCAAGTGCAGCCGAATAGAACAAACAAGACAGATTTAAGCCCTCAATGGACAATAGAGGTCTCTACCACAGATGGGAAGAAATTACATGCACTCTATGGTCATGCATTTCAACAAGGGAGTGCATTAAGACCTACCTAAGTAGGACAATCAAATTACTATCCTCTGAAAGGGCTCAGATGAAAAGTGGGGAGACTGCTGGAAATTTCTAAATTCTCGAGCTGAATTACTTTACTTTCATTTATTCTTATTAATAATACACAACAGTTAAAACTATTAAATTGCCTTTGACTAAAACTATGGCTATATTTATAGTGCATATTATTAATCCGTAAGGTTTTAACTTTAGAGGCTCATGAGATGGGTCAGTAGGTAAAGGTACTTGACACCAAGCCTGAAGACTTGAATTTGATCCCTGGGACCCAAATGGTGGGAGGAAAATCAACTCCCATTAGTTGTCCTCTGATGTCCACAGTACTATAGCCCATATACACCACATTATAAATGAATAAATATAATTAAAATTTTTTAAATTGGCTGAGCATGGTGGTGTACATATTTATTGCCAGCACAAGGAGGAGGGGGTGGGGAGAGAGAGAGAGAGTCTTTGAGTTCAAGGCCAACCTGGGCTAAACAACAAGTCCCAGGACTACATAGTTAGACCCTGCTTAAAATTGTAGCTTTAAATTCTAAATGTTTGGGTGATTGCTTACATTATTGTCATTATTTTCTGGCTTGTTTGCATTGTGCTCAAGTACATGACATGCGTGATTTCTACTTCTTGAAGTACATTGAAGTTCTCTTTGAGTCTTAATAAAATCAATTTTGTAACAGTGATGTGACTAATTGGAATGAAAACATTCTCTATAAGAAGCAAAATTCAATATATTTTATTAAATTAACTTTCTTAGCTATGTTATTCATATTCTATATAGTCTTTTGTTTTCATGTGTTTTGTCCTACAGAGTTTTATGAAAAGGCTCTCAAAGTCATCAGATTTGTGTGAATTTGTCAATAAGTTTCTTACAGTTTCTACTTTATAATGTCAATACTAAGCAATTTGGTGTTTTGACTTTGCCCTTCACAATGCTTTTTGCCTTGAATTCTGCTTTGTCTGAAATTAGCACTGCTATCTCTGTTTTCCTTTTGTTTATGCTTGCAAACAAAGAAAACACTATAGAGAAATCTTTTCATTTTAAGATTCAACATTTATAGCAAGGCCTGGAGGTACATAACACACTCAGTAATCAGAGACAGATGGATCTCTATGAATTATAGGACAGCCTGGTCTACATAGCAAGTTCCAGGCCAACTACATAGTAAGATTCTATCTCAGATTAAAATTCAACATTTCTTGGTTCTAATAAATAATAAATATAGTCAGTACTCTAATCTTAATCTTAACTTTTTTTCTGAGACAGGGTTTCTCTACATAGCTCAGGCTGTCCTGGACCAAGCTAGCTTCAAATTCAGAGATTCGACTCCCTCTGTTTCCCAAGTGATGGGATTAAAGGCATATGCCACCACCACCTGGCTTCTCAACATTTTCATTTTAACAAGTAGTGTTTTTATGTGTGTGGTAGAAGGATATGTGCACATGAGTGCAGATGCCTCTGACAGCCAAAAGAGGGTATCAGATCTATTGGATGGTTATGAGCTACCATCCATGAGTGCTGGGAACCAAACTCAGGATCTCTGCAAGACCATCAAGTGTTCTTAAGTCCTGAGCTATGTCTTCAGCCCCTTACCAGGTACTTTCAACAATTCATTATTTTA
Organism: Mastomys natalensis; assembly: GCA_021653895.1. NCBI lineage: Eukaryota > Metazoa > Chordata > Mammalia > Rodentia > Muridae > Mastomys > Mastomys natalensis. The sequence continues at coordinate 85,659 of JAJTUV010003169.1, forward strand.
CCCACTATCTTTGCTTGTTATCCCTCAGAATATAAATTGTCTGATGCTCTGAATAAAGTTGGCTATTGCATGAGGTATTAGCCCACCTCATTAGGTTCCACTCTACCAGGTCCCACTACCTCTAGAGCAGTGAACATCCTTACACTTTCCACCCACATTTAGGAGAAAATTATGTTTGTTTTCTGCACTGCTAATTCAACAAAAATTCTTGTTTTTATTTCTAGAAAGGACTGTTTATTCTACTGCTACAGACTTACTTCTCTATGGCTTCATTTTTTAATTTTTTGTTTAAATCAATCATTTTCTTGTTATTCTCTAATAGATGTCTTCATTTCTACTATAAAAAACTCTAAGACTTCTATGCCTCTTTCACAAAAGTCATAGCTTATAGCTTTGAAGATCATTTTCCCAGCTACATTCTTCCTTTGGGTTTCTGGGTTATACTCCTATGCTGCTGCTTGCTTGCTTGCTTGCTTGTTTGTCATATTCACCTATATAACTTTTTTTCTACTTTCTCATCCCCAAAGTGAAAAATGGATCTAGCTTGCTAGTTTTATTTAAAAAAAAACAAAACAAAACGCTAGGCAGTGGTGGCTCTCGCCTTTAATCCCAGCACTTGGGAGGCAGAGGCAGGTGGATTTCTGAGTTCAAGGCCAGCCTGGTCTACAGAGTGAGTTCCAGGACAGCCAGGGCTACACAGAGAAACCCTGTCTCGAAAAACCAAAAAAAAAAAAAAAAAAAAAAAAAAAAACAAAAACAAAAAAAAAAACCACCAAACATTAGTCAATCTAATTTTCCTCTGGGTATTATTCAATTCATCTTCAGAGAATTCAATTGTGTTAATGTATATTGCTCTCATTTCAATTTTCAGTTCCCAGAAAAATAATCATTTTCAGAAGTTCTGATGCGCTAATGTAGGAACTTATTTGAGCATGGTTTTCTGAAAATCTCAGTCAATAACAACAAAAAACATGGAAAATTGTAATTGTAAGCGTATACCTATGACAATGGCTCTTCTGGTCTCTTTAACTACAATGAAATACCACCTATTCTGCTTATATTAACTTACTAACAGTTTGTTGTTGTTGTTGTGGTGGTGGTGGTGGTTGTAAATAATTTTTTAATTCAATTTATGATCTGCTGGTATTCTGTCATCAATTACAGAGGAAAAAAAACACATCCTGCAATTTTGATGAAGGAAATTATTTTATATCTCCTTTATTGTTTTGTGGCTCAGGATTAACATATCATCATTTTTCTTTATTAAATTTATGAAGAATTATACTAATAAAAAAGGAAGTAGGGACAGACACTCTTGAACTCTCACAGAATCTTCCCACTGATAAGTAGTTGGCTGCCATGCTTTCTGACAAGTCCAGATCGGATGATTATGAGCCACAGAACAAAAAGGGAAGGAGGCTTGAAATGGTTGCCTTTATCACATTGGTATATTTTTTTTAATTGTCAACAAAGAACATATAATAGTTCTCTGAAAAAATGGATTACTGTGAAATGCTTTCTTTGGAATGTGGCATGGCTGTTGCACACATGAACTCAAGCAGCTATGATTACCTACACAAGGCCTGAAAAGATCAATCCAGTCAAAAATGTTAGCATGAAGTAGCAGGATGGTTCACTTCTCTCCCAAGCTGAATTCTTTGTACTTAGATCAGGTAGCTTACTACCACCTCCTGTACATCTAGCTCTAGTGGATCTCATGACTTCTTCCAGTTGACATGAGCACCCACACACATACCATACATCCCCACAACACACACACACACACAAAGTAATATTTAAAAAAAATAAATCAAAGGGAACCTGGAAAGACAACTTAGAAGTTAACAGTACTTGCTGCTTTTCCAGAGGACCTAAGTATGGCAAGGCACTTGTTCCTGAGTGGGTAGCCATTGCTGCATTTGATGATCCTATTCCCATGTGTATTTGGACAACATGATTCAACAAATCATGTTATTTTAAAGGACATTAATTCAGCACATTGTATTTAGATATTTATTTGTTTATGTATGTGTAGCAATAATAAAGAAAAAGAGGCCCTGAATTTGGGAGGGATAGTGTGGAGAGTGTAGATGGAATAGAGAAAAGGGGAGAAATAATATAATTACATTTTAATTAAATTTAATTATAAAAGAATATTAAGTTGGGTGGGACATGTATCAAGGGTTAGGAGGAATTGAAGGAAAGGAATAGGGATGAATATGAGCAAAAGACAGTATATATATATATATATATATATATATATATATATATATATGCATGATATTTTCAAAGAATAAAAAAATCACAAATATAATTGAATACAATTGTAAGAAATTAGAAAATGACAAAATGGTAGTCTTGATTTTCCTCATTTTGCTAGCCTTTGCTTTTCCTGTGTTCACAGATATTTTATTGACAAATTGAGAATTTTAATTAGATACTATCTTTAGAAAAATATTGGACCTTCGTTTTGACATGCCACCCCCTCAAAACCTGACTGTGGAGCTCTAATTCATCATGTGTAACTTGAGATGACAAGGTTTATTCCCAAAAGCTAATTCACTCTCAAAAGACAAATGAATGACACCCTGGGTGGAGTCAAAAGTGCAAGTCGTACATATCCACAAAGGAGCTCCCAACATTGGCCCATGGCCAGTTTAAAGACTCAACAGGAGCCCAGGAAGTAGTGGTGCTCACCTTTAATTCTAGCACTTGGGAGACAGAAACAGGCAGATCTCTTAGTTCGAGGCCAGCCTGGTCTACAAGGTAAGTTTCAGGACAGCCAGGGCTACACACAAAAATCGTGACTCATTAAAAAAAAAAAAGACTCAGTGGGAAATGTAAAATGCCATGAAGTACCGTGAAAGGAACTGCTCTCATTTGTATGCTAACGTTCTAATATGTTATTAAAAAGTCAATCACATTGCTTTATAGCCATACCTCTGCAGGTGTTTCTTTCCTAGTCAGATATTGCCTCACTGACTGTCATTAATCAAGCACTTGTACTGCTGTTCTTGGGCCTAATCTTCTCTTCCCCCCCCCCCCTTTCTTTTGCTTTCCTTTCCTTTCCAAGAAATCTTACTTTTCTGAGTTGCCTAATTGAGTTTGGTACGCCAGTAATTAAACTGCTCTTTCTCATCTCCAAACCCGGCTTTATGATGATGGGATTGGGATTCTACAAAGCACATTTTTCTGTCATTCAGCAGCTCTCTATTATGCTCTTGCCAATGCAGGGCCCTGGAGAGGGATGCGAGGTTGCAGGAAGAAAAGTCTTCTTCCTATTAACTTCCTGTTTGCACTTAATCCCAACAGTCTCACTCCCTCTCTAGCAGAGCAGTGTGATACACTTTTCAGTTTCTCCAGCACATATAAAAGAAGTTTCATTATGCATCCCCCTGAGGAACAGCAGCACCCTTTCCCGGAGGTCTAAGGTCAGACCCGAGAGAACTCTTCTCAGCATAGAGACACTAGCATGTGGTACCGTTCCCTCTGGTGCTTGCACTTCAACCTCATGCGGTTCTTCCTCCAGCCCTCCAAGTTGTTTCAGCTCTCTGGGCCCTAAGGTGGTAAACATTACCATCTGTGCAGTACATTAGAGTTCATTTTTTAAATATTTTTTTTCTGGAGTATTGCTGTAGATTTAATTGTATCCTCTTCCCAAAAGAATAATGAAATCCTAGTCCAAGTAACTATGACTTCTTGGTTCGTTGGTTGGTTGGTTGGTTGATTGGTTGGTTGGTTGGTTGATTTGTTTGCATGCTTGCCTGTTTGATATTAATGGTACTAGTCGTGCTGGTCTGTTTTTTGGTTGATTGCTCAGTTGATGTTTGAGACAGAATTTTATATCCCAGGCTTGCCTGGATCTCTCTATGTAGTCCAAGCTGATCCAGAATACTCAGAATCTTCCTGCCTGTTTCCTGAGTGCTTGGATTACAGGCAAGTGCTGCCACACCATGTTTAGGACCAGTGAATGTAGCTTTATTTGAAGAGGGTCTCTGCAGATGATTGTGATTAGATCATTGAGATTAAGATTAGCTCATATAGAAATATCTTAATTATATTTGAGTAATGCCCTTGTAAAAAAAGAGGAAATTGGGATGTGAGCATAGATCTATATAGAGGGTATACAATGTGAGGACATGTGGAGAACACTGTCTGCAAGTCAAGGAAAGCTAAGAGGAGAAAGATTACCAACACACAGGTCTCGGAAGAAATCAATGTTGCTGGATACCTTTTGAATGGGGAGGGGAATGGCCTCCAAAAATATAACACAGTATAATCACCCAGTTTATATTATTTGGTTATGGCTGCCTCGGAAACAAAATACAGATGCCAAGTTAACAACTTTGTACCTAGTCAAATTTTTTTTTTTTTTTTGCTTATTGTTTTAATATAGTATATATGTTGGTGGAGCACACAGGGTACCTGTGGAAGTTTAGAGGACAACTTGAAGGAGTCCATTCTCTCCTCCTACCATGGGTTCCAGGAATCAAACTCAGGTTGTCAATTCTTCATGGCATGCTTTTTATCAGCTGAGCCACATCGCTGGTCCCTCAAAAAAAAAAAAAAAAAAATAGGAAACTTTCTCTAACGTACCTAGGTATATTTCTATGCCCTCCAAAAATATCCACTGAGAGAAAGCCAGGCAGTGTGCTTGTCAAATAACTTGTTTAGAATAGTTTATCTTGGAGGTAACAGTAGGAAAGACTGGGGTAGGGTGGGAGAGTAATATGGATTGGGCTAATGGCATTAGACCTATGGGCATACTGGAAACCTTTCAGTGACTATAAAATGTTCCTCAAAATTATCCGACTCAAGCTTGGGGTAAAGGTGAAGTATATTTCCTCCAACTCTTGTCCTCCATGACTCGATAGTACACTTCTGTAATCACAGCCCTTGGGAGGTGGAGTTAGGAGAAGTTCAAGGCCAGCCTCAGCTATATTGCTTGATTGACTACAGCTTGGATTACATAAGTCCCCCTCTCTCTCTCTGTCCTCTCTCTCTCTGTCTGTGTCTCTCTGTCTCTCTGTCTCTCTGTCTCTCTGTCTCTGTCTCTGTCCTCTCTCTCTCTCTCTCTCTCTCTCTCTCTCCTCTCACACACACACACACACCAAAGCAAACAACAAAAATAAAAACTAAGCTGACAGTTGAGTCCTGACATTTATGTGATTCAACAGTTGGGGAGATTTCTTTGTTGAATTCTCCCACCCTCATCCTCCTGAAACTCCTGAAGGAAGGCCACAGAACCCCACCACTCATACAATTTGACAAGCAGTGATTTACTTCAACCTTCGCATGCTAATGGGGAGAACATTTCTATTCTCACTCAAGGTCTGCAACATAATGCACATGCTATCTAATACTGGCTTTTGCTTTCTTTCTTTTTTTTTTAATTGTCATGATTTAGATCAGAATACTTCAGGATGGCTAACTGAACTTTTATTATAGTGTTATTACTGAAAATAGGATTCACAAGGCAAATTTCTTAGGTTAAAATTAAAAGGTATGATGACCCTCCCCATGGAGACTCATTCTTGCTGGGACTATAGCTCAGTTTGTCTGCCTAAGAGGCATTCTGCTTTAGATTTGATCCACAGTACCCAGAAGACAACTCTTTTCAGCCACTTAAAGTAATAGGTTCTTGTTTTTTTTTTTTACTGAGGAAAAGAACCATGTGGAGGACGGAACTTCAGAGTGACCTAGGAGAAAGAACAGGAAAACACAGACTTAAGAATTTTTAAGAGGCTCTTGAAACAGCTTGAAGCCCAAAGTGAAAAGCAAACTACAGTCAACAAGGGATAAAATTAATCAAGACACAGGAGAGTCAAAAAAAAAAAGGAAGAAAGGCCACAAATTAGCATGGAGCAGCAATGTGAAGGAGGAGTGAGACTTAAAGAGACCACAGTATTTAGTGTAGTATAGCTGAGTCACTAAGAATGAAACCTGATTTGTGGGACACGTTTGGGCCAAATGGACTTAATAGTTCTCTTAAATGAAACAGTTCTAACTTCTAAAGAGCATAGGCATAGGTGTGGCCAAACAGTTAGACTCTTTGCTAATTAAAAAAAAGAGAAGAAACTGTGCTTTTCATGAAGTTCCTTCCAATGAGTCCTCTGTTAAAAGCAACAGTCAGCAGTCTGCCTTTTCCCAACTTTCCTTAGGTAGCTGGTACCTATTATGATGAGTCTTTTGGTTCAGTAAGTATCCATTTTAATCTACTGAAGCTTGTTTTCTTAACACAAGTTGTTTGTAGAAGGCTATACGCTGTTTTTCTATGAGAGCATTTTGTTGGTTCCTCTGAGGATAAACTGGAAACTAGACATAATTCTTAAATCTCATCATTTTGTTAGTTTTTTATTTATTAAACAGTCATAATTTAGGTGGTTGAAAAAAGCCTGCCACAAGTATTTAGTGGTAGTTTTCACTATTTAACAGTTTTCTCATAACAATCGGTATGTTAGAACATATTCCTCATTGCTACTTCAATATGCAGGACCATACTCTCCTTTAGCCAACTGAAAATAATCCTGGGAAACTCTTTCTCTGGGTCATCTTGCTGCAATAGATTGAAACTTTAATACTTTTGAGAACTATAGTAGTGTTCCTTATAGTACGGAGGGGAACTATAGATAACCCAATTACAAGACTTTCATCAAAACAAAAGGACTCCACAATTTTGATGCTGCTCCATGGAGGAATGACCATGTTTCCCTCCCTCCTGATTCTTCTCCATCCCTCACAAACCTGCATACAATGAGTAATGAAGAACATCATTCCCTTAGTCCTCAAGCAGAGGGCTATTCAAGAGAATATTCAACAAACGATCTAGCTTCTTCATCCCCTTGGTTCCCTGAGGATGTTATTAAATTCTGTTTCTTCTACTTTTGTAGTGAGAATTTTTGTTTTCTTTTTTAAAAATACAGAAATTTTAAAAAGAATATGTTTTCATTTTAATCACAGATGTGGAATATGGGCTGCTCCAGATTGTCTGTAGCTCTAACAGAGGCAGATTTTTGCCAGCTGTAGCTAGTTTCTGTGATTGTGTAGTGTTTGGAATCCTGGGAAATTTTCAGAGGTTTATAAATACTGGAGCCTCAAGAGACTTGCTCTTGGTGGTAGGTTATTGGGGTTATTGGTTGCTGGTTGGTTGTTGATTGGTTGCTGTTAGTCTCGAAGAAGAAGGAATAGGAGGAAGAAAAAGAGGAGGAGGAAGAGAAGGAAGAGGAGGAGGAGAGGAGGAGGAGAGAGGAGGAGGAGGAGAAGGAAGAGGAGAGGAGGGAGGAGGAAGAGGAGGAGGAGGAGGAGGAAGAAGAGGAGGAGGAGAGGAGGAGAGAGAGGAGAAGGAAGAGGAGGAGGAGAAGGAAGAGGGAGGAGGGAGAGAAGGAAGAGGGGAGGAGGAAGAGGGAGGAGGAGAGGAGGAAGAGGAGGAGAAGAAGAGGAGGAGGAGAAGAAGAGGAGGGGGAGGAGGAGAAGGAAGGAGGAGGAGGGGAAGAGGAGGAGGAGGAGGAGGAGGTAGGAGGAGGAGGAGAGAATTATTTAAACTATCCTGACTGTAAAGATCAAACTTGCCCCCAGGGAATTCAATGCCTCTAATTCAGCCGCTCCTTTCAGACCACTGATTTTATTCAGGGTTCTTTTTCCTTTCCCTTCTATCTATTTTTCTCTCCTATCTAGTGTTAGGGCACTGAAAGGGTAGAAGAAAGAAGAACCCAAAGTAGCATCCTGATATCTAACTTGGAACAAAATGTCCTGTGATGGTTTTTTTATATGTCTACTTGACATATACTATAGGCTGCCCAGAGAACTGACAATCATGATTTCTAGGCATGTCAGTGATTGCATTGCTGTGAGAGAAGAGACTGGTGGGCTGAGTATGGTAGGGGACTACTCCCTAAAGTGAGTGCATATCATTCCATCCACTGTGGGCTTGATGAACACAAAAATGCATAGAAAGAGTGAATTTTCACTCCCTTTGCCTGACTTCTGAGCTGGGCTACCATTTTCCCCTGCCTTCAGCAGTCCTGGTCCTTGGTCACCCACACCCATGCTGTAGTCTACACCATCTGCCTTTTAAGCCTTTGAAATGACACTACTGGTTTTCCTTAGTCTCCAGCTTGCAGAGTGTGATATTTCATCCCTATAATCCCATAGGCCAACACACACACACACACACACACACACACACACACACATCTGATTACTTTGCAGCATAGAACCATGAACTTACAATCCTGCTGATTCCATCTCTAAAGTGCTGGCATTATATGTACGTGCCAGTTTGCTTTGCTTGATAGTATTGTTTGATGACCAAAGATTTGTTTTTGGTTGGTTGGTTGGTTGGTTGATTGGTTGGTTGATTGATTGGTTGGTTGGTTAGTTTTTCTTGTGGGGGTGTTTGTTTTGTTTGTGTGTGTGTGTGTCCTTTTGAAATTGGACTTTACTATGTATCCTTGGCTTATCTGGAACTCACTAAAATCCGACTGCCTCTGCCTCCCAAGTGCTAGGATTTAAGGTATGTAGCACCACAAATGGCCTGTGGTTTTTTTTTTTTTTTTTTTTTTTTTGGAAATTTTATTTACATTTCAGATGTTTTCCCCTTACCCCCTTTTCCCCCTCCCTCCCAGGAACTTCCTATCCCTTCCCCCCTCCTCTTGCCTCTATGATGGTGTACCCCCACCCACCCTCCCCCATACCTCACCTCCCCACCCTCGAATACCCCCCACGTCCAGCCTTCATGGGACCAAGGATCTCTTCTCCCACTTATAAATAGCTCCTTTGCATATATAGCTGGAGCCATGGGTCCCTCCCTAAGCGCTCCCAGGCTGGTGGTTTAGACGCTGAGGGCTCTGGTTGGTTGATATTGCTGCTTTCCTCATGGTGTCACGAATCCTCTCAACTCCTTCAGTCTTCACTCTATCTTCTCTGTTGGGAACCCCATGATCAGTTTAATGGTTAGCTGTGAGCATCTGCCTCTGAATATGTCAGACTCTTGCAGACCTCTAAGGAGACAGCTATATCAGGCTCCTGTCAGCATGTACATCCTGACATCCACATCAACATCTACCTTTGGTGACTGCACATGGGATGGATACCCTGGTGGAATGGTCTGCAAACGGCCCCTCCTTCAGTTTCTGTCCTGTACTTTGTCTCCATATTTGCTCCCTTGAGTATTTTGTTACTCCTTCTAAGAAGGACTGAAGCCCCCCCCCCCCACTTGGTCATCATTCTTCATGAGTTTTATGTGGTCTGTGAGTTGAATCTTGGGTATTTCAAGCTTCTGGGCTAAAATCCAATAATCAGTGAGTGAATACCATGTATGTTCTTTTGTGATTGGGTTACCTCACTCAGGATATTTTCTAGTTCCATCCATTTACCTAAGAATTTCTCGAATTCATTGTTTTTAATAGCTGAGTAATATTCCATTGTGTAAATGTACCACATTTTTTGTATCCATTCCTCTGTTGAAGGGCATCTGGGTTCTTTCCAGTTTCTGGCATTATAAAATAAAGCTGCTATGAACATAGTGGAGCATATGTCCTTTTATATGTTAGAGCATCTTCTGGGTACATGCCCAGAAGTGCTAGGATTTAAGGTATGTAGCACCACAAATGGCCTGTGGCTTTTTAAAAAAGAAGTCTGATGTATCTATTTTTCTGTTTAAGCATGTGTTTCTTTGATGTCATATTTAAGAAATCATCACCAAATTTGAGAGCATTTAAATTTCTCCTAAACTTCACACATCACATGTGTGCACACATGTGTGAACATATACTCACACACATGCACCCACACATACATACCACCCAAAATTCTTAGAACCAAATGAATTGAGGTCTGTTTAATCAAAGTTTTACTTGTTTTGCTTATGTTTTATCATCTTTCTGAGTACATGCTAATATATTCATCAATATTAATAGCATAATTATGTTAAACCTGTTTATATTTAAGTTAGTAGAAACATTAATGGGTTTTCTTGTTTAGAAAATAGCTTAAGTATAAAAAGTTGATATATATTGATCTTCAGTGTTTATTCTAATCAAGACACTTTTCCAAGTACTTTCTGCGTTAACTCATGTTTTAACTAATAAATATCTTCTGAAAAGAGAGAACAATATGATAATATTTTGTTTTGCGTTGTTTTGTTTTTGTTTTGTTTTGTAACCCATACTGTGAAGCCAAGGCTAGATTGGATCTTGCCAAGTCTTCAGCTTCCCAAGTCCTTGGATATATACATGCCTAACATTATGACTCACATCTTGAAGATGATGAAAGCTGAGGCTCAAAGAAGTTGGTCATCTTAACCAAGGTCTCATAGTATGTTGGGTTGCATTATATGCTTCTACTTTTTTCCTTCTAGCCATGTCCTGTCTCAGCAAATGAAGGAAATTTTCCTTCTCTACTGACACAGGCTTTGGATAACACACTGTTCATTAGATTAACACAAACAGCCATTTTAAGTATGCCTGTGTGGTTTGGATTTTGAGGGAACATACCCTAAGTATTTTCTCAGGAATGAGGAGGTAAAGGCAGATGTGGTGGTACATGCCTATAATCCTAACACTAAGGAACTTAGGCAGGAAGATAATGAATTTGAGACCAGCATGGGCTACAGAATGAGACCATGTTTGAAAACCAAACAAAAAAGTTGAAATAGCTCAGTTGGGAAAGCATTAGACTGAAAACCAAACAAAAACAAGAGTGAGGAGGCAATGTAGAACAGACCCAAAACCAAACTGAGTCCTGGATGTAAGCCCAGACAATCCAGTTCAGCCAATAAAACCACCGTCAACCCAGTGGCTTTTGAGTATGAAAATAAAGGAGGTTTGATAACTGTTAGAAGCATCATTTTAGAAAGTCACAACTGATACATAGCTGAGACAGGTACAACCAGAGTGCAGTCACCACAGCCCATATTTGATTTGAACTGTTTCAAATCAATTTGCTCCACTGCTCTGAAAGTACTCAGTTCAGAGCCATTTGACCTGGAAAACAAGCTGCCTGGGCTACAAGTAGTCCACCTTGAAATCATGTCTGCTATCTAAAAGGGATGATTTGCCTACCCAAAAAGAGAAACTCAAGGCAGAAAGCCTTGAACTTATTTATACACACACTAATGCCACTCATGAATGTTACTCTTAAGGGCCACATAGCCTAGTTCAATGAATTCTATAAGCTGACTTGGCCAAATCATGTGTAATTAATATCTTTTCTTAAGTTTACTAATAATGGCTTTATTTTTTTTTCTTTAACATGGAATCAGAAACTTGGGTGAGATGGTTTTTCTGGTTTTGCATGAAAAACATGGGAAGTCTTAGTATGCTCCTTTCAAGATTCTTCCCACCTCTTCTAGCACCCGAAATAATACTACTAATTGTGTAAATTCCAGTGGCAAACATCTTGTTGAGAATGTGTCTCAGACTTGGCTTGTCATTGTGGGCTACAAGGGATGATACTGTCATTCGTACATGGATACCTGTCACACCTGGAGGCCTGGCTCAAGATTCTCGGAGTCTTAACTAATAAGTAATGTAATCTATCCTTTCACCTAGGAAATACATATTGAGCATCTGCAGAATGAAACATTGCATTAGACAGGGCATGAAATGCCATTTGTTGTTTTTTCTACACCAGAAACAGGTGACAAAAAAGGACCCTGTTGAGCTTGGTGGTACACATCTTAATCCCAGTGTCCTGGAGGCAGAGGCAAGAGAATATATGTGAGTTTGAGAGCAACTAGGGCTACACAGTGAAACCCTATATCAGGAAAAAAAAAAAAAAAAAAACCTTTCACTTCTCTTCCCTGTGAGTCTTGGTTTTATGTCCTAACCTCCCATCCCCACCCTAGGGATCTTTCTAGTTTTTCTCAGCCCTATCAGACGGTCCCGTTGCCTTCCACTCCTACAATGAAGCCTTTTTGTGGGCATGTATTTTCCATACCCCTTAAGCAGTATCATTTGTCCTTTTGCATGTCAATCAAATCTCAGTAGACACTGAAGGACAGCTGATCTTCCTGACGTATATTAATAAGGTGCCACCATTCGTGGGAATAAAGTTATTGGCAATGTTTGACAGAATATGATGCTACCTCTCTTAGGGTTGTCCAGCCTTCCTTTGCTTCTTATACCTGATCTCTATACTTATAAAATAACTATGTGAACACACGGGTATACACAAAAGCCAGCCTGAATGGCTCTAAACAAACAAGTAGTTTATTTAAGACAAAAAAAGCAAACGTATGAATGACACATTCTTTGAGATTCTGTGCAGCCCTTTTTAAAGTGAGGTAGGATTATATGAACTTGCAAGAAAATGTAATAGTTATTACTGAGAGTAAAAAGCAAGTCAGTATATGCATGATCCCATTTACAATAAACATATTATTACTGGGATTTATTTTATTCAGGTCCGGAGAACTAAGCCTTCTTCATATATTATATTTAATATTCACATGAATTCTGCATATTAGGCATTATTATTTCTCTCAACATTGCAAGCAAAGACCCAGAGATAAGTCACTTTCAAGGCTAGTGAGGTGTTGGGAAAAGTAGTTGGACTCCAGACTCCCCAATTTTCCTTGAGGTATAATTATCCTATGGAGAAAATGAAATAAAAAATAAAAGAAGAAGAAAGCACTATTTCTATTCTGCTCCCTGCTAATGAGTTGTTAGTCCAAACAGTAGTTTCCTGTTGTGTGGAGCTTGTACCTCTGGTGCTGAGAGAGAGAATTTCATGGACTGCTTTGGGCAGTTCTCACACCTACCATTAAATAACAGTAAGTCACATAGTGAGAGTATTATGCCCTTTTCAATGTTCAATTCTGTTTAATCCTCTGATTACATCACCAGCAAAGTTTCAACTCAGTGTTAGTCTTTAATACTCTCTAACTCTTGCTGATCTCTTTTTCTATTTTCTTTTCATTTATTTCTCTCCTTTTTTTTCTATCTACAAAAAGGCAAATCCAGGCTTTAAGCAAGCAAATGTGTCTCTTTAGCATGCAGAAGCATTGTACAGTTTACATTGTGTTTATGCAAGTGTCCTGTTTAAGGCAAATGACACAAAACCTTCATTTATTGTCATGATAAAGTGTTCCTTCTTTTAAGGTAAAGCAATTAAGATTTTTTTCTCCCTTTAGGTGTTAATTTAAACAAAGACTTAGTCAAGTAGTATACAGATACAATAAAAATCAGTATTTATACAAATAAGTGTGAATAAATAATAAATTAAACGGAGTCCAAACCACAGAGCTGAATGTACTTGTTTTATCAGTTTATGACGACAATGTGACAAATATTGTTTTGATATAAATATAATTTGTACATAAAATAGAACATTTCTACTAGTAGTCAGTAAAGAAACCTACTATATAATTAAGATCATAAGAACTTGGCTGGTACAAGATGGCACAGCCAGTAAAGACACCTACTGCCAAGCCTGAGTTCAGTTCCCAAGACACATATAGAGGAAGGAGAGAACCAACTCCTGCAAACTGTCCACCACACATACTGCTCATATACATGCACTTGGGCACACACACACAATGTGATTAAAAATAAAATAGTAAAAACAAGTTAATTATAATTCTTTTTTGAAAGGTCACAATAGCCGGGCGGTGGTGGCGCACACCTTTAATCCAGCACTTGGGAGGCAGAGGCAGGCGGATTTCTAAGTTCGAGGCCAGCCTGGTCTACAGAGTGAGTTCCAGGACAGCCCGTTCTACACAGAGAAACCCTGTCTCGAAAAACCAAAAAAAAAAAAAAAAAAAAAAAAAAAAAAGAAAGGTCACAATAACGTGCTTATTTGTCACTTAACATCTGTCAGGTGTCACTCTACATTTTTCACCATAGGCCTATGACCTATTGGCCAGTAAAATCTGTCTCAATGATTCTAAATGTGTTTCTCTCTCTCTCTCTCTCTCTCTCTCTCTCTCTCTCACACACACACACACACACACACACACACACACACACATTGATGACAAGATAGGACCATAATCTCCATTTTATAGATGGGGAAACTAACCAGCAGAACGCTTAAGGAAGATGGGTAAGGCCAAGTAGGTTATAAGTGACCCTAAAGTTCATGCTATTAATCACTAGAATAGTGCATGGTCTCCCACCCACAAAGACCAGAAGAAAGCATCAGATCTCCTGGAACTGGAGTTACAGGAGAATGTGCTGCCTGCCATGTGAGTTCTGGGAAACAAAAGCAGGTCCTCTGTGAAAGTAGAATATGCTCTTAACTGCTGAGCCATCTCTCCAGCCTGACAGGTGTAAAGAAATCAGCTTGCAAAGATTATCTAAATTGTGACTACTCAGGCACAATGAGCTTAATTGATTACAAGAGAGTAGATTTTTAAAGATGATGTAATAATTGCCACTGTTACTTTGTTGTTTGAAGTGTACTCTGGTGGGAATGATTCAAAAGTTTAAGGTACTTGATTTGCATTTGTTGTGAGAGATGTTTTTAAAATATAAACAAAACTGATGCTCTCCTGTAATTCTGGATTGCCCTATCTGTCACTGAAAAGGTAAGAGTTTGGTTAACAAATTCATAAAAAGCAATAACTTATTGGTTTTTTTCTCCCTCAACCAAAGAGGAAGAAAATAAATTATCTCCACCTCTGGCAATGGAAGTCAGACGTACATCCCTCGAATGCCATAAACATGAGGCTACATGCTTGCCTTGTTCTTACCTCCCTAACTCACTGTAGGCCAACTTGAAGATCCAGGACTAGTCAGCACATCTCAGTGAGCATACATGGTGGTCATAGAACTTGCAATTCAGCTGCAAGGACCTCCACTGGGTATAATCCTTTCAATGTCCAGCACAGATGTGAGCTGAGGTCAAGCTCACCTCAGGCAGTCCAATCTGATGACTCACTTGGGCAAAATAATCAGAGACTTGTCCATTTTGTTCAAATGATGACCCTTCTTTGCTCCAGAGTTTATGCTTGGGTTGGTTATTTGCTACATGAGTATCACAATCTGTGAGTTATCTCTGGTTAATCATTTTCAACCCCTGTTTACCTTTTTCCAGCTTTATTTCCAAGAAACCCATTGAAATTCTTACTTCACATCCATATTGGCTTTGCAAAGGACTCAATCAACTAAGTACATTTTCACTTTTGGCCTGCTGACCTGCCTGAACCTGGACCACTTTTCATAAGGATTTCCTAGGTAGGTAAACAATTCAGAGAAGGAGTCTAGTAGCCTCTGCCACTACTGAATTTAAGCCATGACTGATCCAGTATGTTGGAAGTTTACATTTACTGGGACCTCCATGAAGAGACAGTTGTGAGCTGTGCTGGATGCAGGCTTGAGCCTGACCAAATAGCACTATCTGGCTTCTGTGTCATGCTGAGTTCTCTGGGTTAAAACTAATGACCCAATTGAAAAAGACTCATATCTTAGTAATTGGAATGGTAGTGTCACAGTCAAAGCCAAAGGCATTGACAAATCTCTAAACCTTGGGATTCCTCCAAGCCTAAGTTGTCCCAGCTGGACAAATGTGATGATTATTTCAAATATATGGCCAAACTTGATATGTAGCTGGGTTAGTTACAAAGAAGAGCCACTGAAGTGCCTGTCTTGTGTCAAATGCCACCAAGACACTAGAGCCAGGAAGAAAATGGTAAACACTGGCCTCTAGGCACATGCATTCTAGCAGGATTGGGGTGGGAGGAGCTGAATAATAAAGTGGTCAAGTAACAGTACATGCTAAATGATTGTGAATGAGAAAACAAATTGAACACAGAAAGGGAGCAGAGATGACTATGGAAGTAGGGCTACAATTTAAAGTGGGGTGTCAAAGGGGCCTCTCTTTATTACAGTAGAAAGTAAGAAAGCGAAGCACACATGTACAGAGAAGAAAAGCATTCCAGGCGCAATAAATAATATTGCAAAGAGCCTGAGATGAGGATAATATGCTTAAAACGTCTTCGATGTATTCCTGTGAAGCCACGCCGAGGGATGCAGAATGGCTGGAAGGAAACATACGTCAGGGCAAGTGTAGGGCACCAGGTCAGGGAGCTATGTAGAAGCAGAGCGTGGAGGGCCCTGGAGGCCACTGCAAAAATTTTAACTTTTGTACCAACAAAAGTTAGTAGTCACAGAGGGGTTTGATCAAAACAGTGGTATGATAGGGCTTATTTATTAAATCACTCTGATGTATTTGAGCAGCTTGATGGAAGAGGCTGCTAGAACATAGTTCAAGAGAAAGGAAACAAGCAGGTATAGTTTGCATGGCAGTGGAGATGAGACATGATTGAATTTGAAGGCAAGAAAAAGAGGACTTGATAATGGTTGTTTGTATATGTATAGTATAGAAGAGGGAAACTAGAGGTTATTTCAGGAATTCATCCAGAACAACTGGAAAGAGATGGTATTGATGTTGTTTTGTTTTTGTTTTTCCCAAAGATCAGAAGCTCCATTCAAGACATGCTAAGTATAAGGTATGGATTTCACAATTAAGAAGACAGACTGGGGAGGCAGTGTAACATAAGAAGATTCTCAGGATCTGGAGAGGTGGTTTTAGAGCTAACAGCACTTGCTGCTCTTGCAGAGGTCTAGAGTTTGTGTCCCAGCACCCATACTCTTAAGAAAGCTCACAGTCACCTGTTAGGTCCAGCTCCAGAAGGTCTGGCATCATCTTTTGGCCTGTCCAGGCACATAAGTAAGTATATGCACACATGCTCATGCACACACACACACAAATACAAACTAATAAAATGCAAAGAAAGTTCAACACCAGCCTGGATTACATAGTATTCTAGGCTAACCTAGAACAAACTTAGACTCTGGAGAGAGAGAGAGAGAGAGAGAGAGAGAGAGAGAGAGAGAGAGAGAGAGAGAGAGGACAGAGAGAGAGAGAGAGAGAGAGAGAGAGGAAATCCTCAGGATCTGAACTGAACCAACCTAGCACACAGTGTGACTGAGGCACCAATTCAAAAGATGTCAACCTTTGCCAGAAAGATGCTGTTTTATAAAACATTTCCTCTCCAGGTTTCTTTCTCCAAACCTGGACCTCCTCCAATGTTCCATATTTCAGTAAGTAGCAACATCTATCCTGAGAGCCAAAAGTTGTTCTCCTCTCCCTTTATGGCCCTTCACATACATCTAAGCAATTACTAAATCCTACCTGTTATCTCTCCTCTGTATGTCTTGATTTCATCTACTTGTTATGTCATCACTGCTATTTCTTACGTTCCTGAACTACTGGCTCAGGCTTTTAATCAGGGCTCCTGTGTTCTCTGGCCTTCTTTTCATCTACTCTCAATTGTGGAGAGAAAAAAAACACACATGTTTGTTTTTTTTCACAGAGACACTCTGGATCCTACCCTCCAGTAACCCAAAATCTTGGGCAGAGTAAAGGTGTTAGAAACTTCTAAATAGTTGTGTGGCAGTCCAAGTATGTACCATGAGATAGTGGCAAAAAATACCTGACACTCCTGAATTTGGTAGTAATTCAAATAATAGTCACCAAATTAGGGGACATTTAGTAAATTGGGTCAGGCATAGTATAAAGGGATAGAATGAATTGTCTGCTTCAACTAAATAGCAACCTTAGTCTAGAGCAAAGTCTGATTACAGAAAATGTAATATTACTTTGCACATATATAGCATGATATGTGATATCAACCTAGGTCAAGAAGCCATTCATTACCCTTCCATGTGTCAGGCAGACACTCTCTTCTCTGCCCAAATGCTCCTTTCCTACCCCAACTAGATTGACTTGTTCATCCTTCAGAATGAACAAAAATCTTCTCAGCCCCAAATTCAATGGACTCCACTTACATTAAACTACATGGATTTTACAGCACTTATTGCAATTGGAATTCTATAATCAGTCATTTAAGCCACTCTTTAATGTGTGTCTCCTCTAGAACATAAGCTCCTGGGCAGGATGCCCCTTATCTTGTTCACTGTCATATCCCAAGGCCACCCTGCATTGCCCAGTACACATAGGTGCTCAGAAATCCATGTTGAATGAATAAATGGCTATTAAAATTTGCAATACTAACCTGGAATTTTTTTCTTTTTCCATATGTACCTTCCATTAGCTAGGCAAGTCTGTTGCTTCAAGGGAGATATTTATTTGGCAGTGTAGAAAATTGGACAGGACTCCAAATTTTCCTACCTTTTTTATCCCAAAAGAGATTTTTAAGTCTATAAGCTTAGGGCTTTTTGAAGAAACATTCCCTCCAACCAGAAAGAGATTCTGTCATACTGGCTGAGCTACGTGTTGATGATTCCTACAGCAAGGAGATGTGCAGCCTGCTTCCCAGCTTCCTTGGAGAGGAAGCAACACATTCAACAGGAATGGATGTTACACTGTCAAAGTCAGAATATGTCCAGCATGGCACAATCACAAAGGATCAGATGAACACTTAACCCCATATAGTACATCGTGTGGAGAATAGCGTTTTAAGGGCCCTAAGGAGATAGGAACTGCACAGGAAGATCAACAGAGTAAACGAACCTGAACCCTTGGAGCTCTCAGAGACTGAATCACCAACCGTGGAGCATACCTAGTCTACACAGATCTACCTCCACGGGCTGAACCTAGGCCTCCCTGCACATATGTTGTAAATGTGCAGCTTGGTTTTCATGTAGGTCTCAAACATCTGGAGTGGGGGCTATCCCAAAACATGCAGCCTGTATATGGAGTATGGTCTTCTAAAAAAAAAAAAAAAAACAGTTGTTCAGTTATTCATGGAATATTATTTTTTTATATCTCTTGTATTCAGTTTGCAACTACTTCATTGAGAATTTTTGTATGTATATTCATGAGGGATACTGGACTATAACTTATACATTTTTGTTGGGTTTACACTTGATTTCACTATTTCAATATTATTTGCTTTGTGAAGGAAAAAAAAAAGGAAGAGAAACCTACAAATGACTGAAGTGATATTTTTTTTAAAAACAATGAGATGCTGGTTTCTTGAACTCATGGATTTGTGGGTTGAGATTCATTAATGCTGTATTTGCTTCTGTTGATGAATATTTGTTTTTATAGGAACATTTCATTTCCTAACCACATTAAACAACTCTGAGTTTTCTGTCTTTGAATCATTTTCTTTTCCAGCAAAGATAATGTGCGCCTTTCCAAGTTCAGTTACAGTTTTTCAAATATTCTTTATAGAATCAATGGCACTTTATTTGTTAATTGTTGCTTAATTGTTGGATTTTCCTTCTCTGTTGGTACAGCTGCATTTTTTTTCTTTTGGATGTGACATATTCTGCTAATGTTACCTGCTGTTGTTTATGATTCTGGTGGTGATGCTGCCAGCTGGAGAAAGGGAGGCAGCTTGCATGAACTTCTTGTCTTTGATATCTTTAAAGTGGGGCCTGCAATTACTTCTCTTGATTTGAAATTTTACAACACAGTGGGGCTACTCAGATTTCAGGATGCCATCCTGAAGTGTTTTGATGTTTCTGCAGCAAAGACTTATTTTATAATCATGACTGCATAAAAGCTCTCCGTGTCTTTGCAAGCATACTTCATGAAATACTCACGGAATAAAAGATCTTTTCTTTGGCATTTAGCTAGGCCAATTCTATTGGGTCAATAATCTCTCATGGTAGGCCTTCCCTGTAAAATTATATTTTGTTATTATAACTGCATTCCAGAGACATTTGTCAAAAAACACAAATATAGCCCATACCACTTATCTCTAGCATCTTCACATAGAGAGCCAAACAGGGGGAACAAAGAACTAACCAGAAATAAAACTGTGAATACTCTGGCCTGTGACTATTTAAGCAATCCGATGAAAACAGAATGATGAAGGACCTGCTTGTCTAGCTTTCCATTTTCCTCATCAAGGCAAGCATGGGATTCATAATGAAAACCAGGTTTGCTGAAAGTATGGCTGTAAGGGCAGAAACATGTTGGTTCAGAGCAGGAAATACTGGGCTGGGAGAGCAGCCATAAGAGCTGCCAGGCCAGTTTGGTTGCTGGCTCATTGGCAAATCATTTAACTTCTTTCTGTGTATGAGTCTTATTTGTGAAATGAAGACACTACCGCTTGTTCTTGATCAAGTGTAAATGGATGCTAGTAGGATTAATTGTACAATCCGTTGACTTCCAAAGGGAACAAGTGAGGGATAGAAGTCTATGAACTGGATGTGAATTGGCCCTATCAGAACAGATTGCTGGTGTTTTGATGCTTTTATTCCCATCAAAAGCTAATGTTTGTCCAGGCATGGTGGCACACACTCATAATCCTAGCACAGAGGAGACTAAAGCAGGACACTTGCAAGTTTCATGCCAGCCTAAGCTACACATAATAACTCTTAAATATTATGTTCCCCCCATACACACTGATTTTCAAACAATCAATAGCTTTAGAATAAAAATAAGTGCCAGATATAACAGGTCTATATTAAAAGCTCCTAATCAACTGATGAATTAACAACCTTAAACAGAAACACCATCTAAAAATTTGCTCCCCTAACAACCTTTTTGAGCCATCCTAAATTTAAAAAATGTATTACCCAAGGACACATGCAAACTATATCCTTTCGTAGCTCATATCTGTAGCTCAATGTAGAATATCCCATGTTCCCCTGAAGAGTCAGAATGCAAAATCATAATTATAAATTTCAAACAAATATTGTACCCTAAAATGACATTGATTTTTAATAACCATACAAAAATGTCTGCTTATTATATTGTTTTCATTAAATGTATTTTAATGAATAATAAGTGTTTTAATTTTTGTGGTTTAAAGAAAAAGACTAAGATGGTAATTCAAAAAGTTAAGAAGTCTTAGCCAGCACACTTGAAACATTTATAGGATCTATCAGTTTTATCTCTCAGATAATTGTTACTATATAATAGCTCATCTTATACCCTTCATAAACTTTCAAATTAAGCTTCTGCACGCTCTCCTGATTCATAATTTTGTTCTTATGGGCATTACTGGTATCTGTTAAAGTCAAGTTACTTAATGGCTTTCCTTTTAGAAAACTCCTGACTAGCTGTTCATCTTATTTAAGATGAACAATTATTTTTATAGGAGATTAAGAATACACTAAACACATGCAATATGAGTGGACAGTAAAGAACCACATCAGAGCATGGAATTCTCAGTCTACTCATTTGAGAGTTAGTTCTACCATTTCATACTAATAGAAGGAAATCATTCTAATCACCAAAAATCTTATCCATGCTTTTAAGGCTAGATTTTGTTGTTAAAAAACATAGTTTAGTTGATTACCTAATTAATCAAAAATGTCTTAAGAAACAAGGGGGAAAGCACTCTGAGAAGCAGTTCAAGGGGCTAGGAATACTGGTGAATAGCTGTAGTTACAACAGCTCTAATCCTAGATTTTTTTGTAGAGGCCAAAACCAGACTAAGCTATATAATAAGCTCCCATTTCAAAACAACAAAATAGATATTTAATGAATGTAAGACCATAAAAATGATGAACTATTAAGGTGCCATGTGCTTGAGAATATTGGGTGTGATGGAGAAAATAAGCATTGAATAAATTAATTCATAATATAATCAAATGATGCTAGTGATATGTTAAAAGAGAGAAAATATCAGTGAGAAGCCCATGGCTGCAGAAGTTGTAAGCTCTAGTTGAGAAGTTGTTGTTGTTTTGTTTGTTTGTTTGGTTGGTATGGTTTTGTTTGGGTTTTTTTGTTTGTTTTATTTTGTTTTATTTTTTGTTTTTGCTAAATGTACATAATGTACTTATCAAATTTCCTTTCAAACAACTGCTTATGCCATGGTCTAGTGCTGCCATCAACTGTGATCAGAAAAGTTTCTTGTTCTGGAGGTCAGCCATGACTGCAAACACTCACAACTGGTCAAAGTATAGAGAATAAATGACAAGTGAATATATAGCCATAAATGGGACATCTATTTCACCCCTTTTGGGCCTCAGAAAATATGGAAAAGCAGGCAGAAAAAAAAAGTAAGAGCCCTAGAAAGGTGGTAGAGACCTGTGTGGACCACTGATGTCCAGGTGGGACATGGTTTTTTCACACCTGAACTCACAGCAACTGTGGCTACCTGCATGAGATCCACACGGGACTGGGCCTGTCAACTACCTGTCACAAAATTGGAACAGTCTCATGAGGTGGCCCCTCCCCTCCCTAAGGATTTATTCTTTTGGTTGATGGTATGAGAGATGTTCTCTTCAATAGTCTACCTACTACTAAGGTCCACATGCCCCTGTAAAAAAATTCTCATCCAGTCTCTTGTAAGCAAATATAATGAAACTCATTGGGGAAAAAAAGAAGTAAAAGTAGAAATGAGGCTGGACACTCCTGCCAGGGTACCTGTAATCTTCATCTCTACCCCATCCCTCCAAGTCCAGTCCCATAGTCTCAGCCTCAGCTCTGTAGCAGAACACTTGTTTGTAGCCTCTCCCCACTCTCTATCCCCATTCCCGGGGGACTCATCAGATACTAGTGCATCACTGAGCTTTCTCCCCTCCTGAGGAACTCCTCAGCTCCCATCCTAGCCCATCCCCATGAAGCATCAGCTTCCGATACCTAGAAACACATTTTACCTGGAACCTCCAGTGGCCACAATTAGCAGGATCCCAGGAGAATTTCCTGCCAGGCAACACACAGCCACCACACTCTCCTAAGAACCAGAGAAGGAAACAGAAACCAAGAAACAAAATACCCAGTTAACAGAGACAAGATATCAGTGCCCACAATTACAATTTTTCCAAATCCAGATGCCTAGACACCAACATAAAAACACAATCAATAACAGCCAGGACAATAGTCTTCACTACAGCCCAGCAACCCTCCACAACAGGCCCTGAGTATTGCAACATAGCTAAAGCACAAGAGAAAAAACTGTAAATAGTCTATATGAATAGGATAGGCTTCTTAAAGGGTGAAAACAAATAAATCTCTTTAAAAAAACAGTTAAAACACAAACAGACAGTGGAAGGAAATGAAGAAAACAGTTTGAAGACCTGAAAGTAGAATCAGAATCATATCAAGAGATGGATCAATGAACTCAGTTCAATTCCTATAAAAGACGACATAATGGATGCAAAAACATGACCCATCCCCTCTGCTGCATATACAAAGCACACTTCAACATCAAGGATAGACATTACCACAGGATAAAAGGATGAAAAGATATTCCAAGCAAATGGATGTCAGAAGCAAGTTGCTGTAGCCATATTAATATCTGACAAAATGACTGCTAATTCCAGTGATTTCGTTTTACTTTTATCTTATTTTATTTATTTTAATTTATATTGTAAAAGTATCACAACAAAGCAACTAATGAATAGGAGTTTATTTTGGCTTGTATTCTAGCAGCATAAAAGTCCATCAATGAGTAACAGGCATGATGAGAAGAGCAGGATGCTGAGAGACTACATTTGCAAACCACAAACAAAGAGTAACTGGAAGTGGGATGAGGGTATGTATATTCTTAAAGTCACACATACCTCCTCCAGCAGGACTAAACCTCCAAAACCTACCCAAATAGCACCAACAACTGGGGACCAAAGTATGCAATGCCCAAGCTTATGTGAGACATTTCTCATTTAAACCAGCACAACAGTCTATTATAAATCAAATTTACACGTATCCAATGTAGTAGTTTAAATGAGACGTCTCCCACGGTCTGAAAGTTGAATACGTGTTCCCCAATTGATGACTATATGGGAAGGCTTAGAGAGATGACCTTGCTATGGGGAATATGTCACTAGGGATGGGCTTTGTGATTTCAAGATTTGTGCCATTTAAAGTTTGTTCTCTCTGCTTCTTGTTTGTTGTTCAAGACACATGCTCTCAGCTGCTGCTCCAGCCACCATGACGCCTGCTGTCATACTTTTCCATCATGATGGTGATGGTGATAGTCATGGTTATGGAGTCATACCTCTGTAACTAAGCACAAAACAAATCCTTCCAGAAAGAAAGAGAGCAGGAAGGGAGGGAAGGAGGAAAGGAAGGAAGGAGGGAAGGCAGGAAGGAAGGAAGGAGGAAGGGAGGGAGGGAAGGAAGGAAGGAAGGAAGGAAGGAAGGAAGGAAGGAAGGAAGGAAGGAAGAAGCTAGTAAGTAAGTAAGAGGAAGAGGATTGATGCAGACAGAGAAGGACTATGTGAACATGACCAACATACGTATGTACGTGTATGAAAGTGCCATAATGAAATCCACTATTATGTACAATTAGTAATTGCTAATAAAATAATTTTATAAAGAAAAACGTCTACAAATACTACTTTTTGTGTTCTTTGGCCTCTATTCAACCTTATTACTGGTTTTATCTCACAAACATGGGATTCATACTGGTTTTCCAGTGCTGTACCCCAAGTTACCACAAACCTACTGGCTTATGGAGGAACATATATTTATTTCAAAGTTCTGTACATTAGAAAATAGCAGGATGTGCTTAGATTTTTCTTTCTAGCATCTCATCAAACTGACATCACAGAGCTGATTGGTTAGAGCTGGGATTTTCTCATTCAGGAATGATTGTTTTCTTGTAGTTGAAAGACTTAGTCCCCCATTCTCCCTTAAATTGATGACTAGTGACCATGTGTCAGTTTTTTGAAACTTTCCAAAAGCAGTTTCCATAGTTTTTTCTTTCTCCTGAACCAAACTTTCCTTTCCTGTGTCCAGTTAGGGAACACACTTTGGGCTTCTAATGATCTCACTGGATTAGGTCAACCTACTAAGGCTAATCACTCTTTAAAGTTAACAATGCCATTTAACATAAAATAATAGTGAAAGGGTATTGAGATATATTTACAGCCCTTTCATGTTCTTTAGAGAAAATAATTTAAAATATGAGCCATGGAGCATCATCTCACAGTTCTGCCTACAGTATAATTTCAAAACAATTCTAAATAC